>VDFB02000363.1:20994198-21043298 GCA_007258455.2 Sequoia sempervirens
GTACATATGAAAATGTAATCATTACTTGGGATTATGTAATGTTACTATATTGGAATGTAATGAAAATTTGAAATGAGATTATTTCAAATGTGCATCTTTATTTTTGAAATGAAAATTATGAATTTTTCTTTTTTTTTTAATCGGTAATGGTTAATATTTTATTAATAGTATTAAAGTGTTACAAAACAAAAGCCACGCTCGAAAATTAGAGCCACCCAGTATGTTTCTTCTATAACTCAATCCGGTAAACCAGAGAGATCTACCTTGAACCCAACCAGAAATTACATCCATTCCACCATTGTTTCAGATAAACTTTTCAAACTTCGGTATTGCAAAAGACAAAAAATTCGTACACGCCTAAAGGCTAAGCATAAAACATTTCTACACTTGAATGATATGCCTTTTGCACACCAAAAACATCACCGCCCACCCACACTACTTGCTTTCCTACTAACCTTTCATTCACCACTTTTACTACCTCATTTCCCTCTGCTCCCCCACGATTTCCTCCCACTACAAGCCATCTTTCACCCAAAAATTTCTTGTCCCGCCTTCAAAAATGACCACCCTATTTAATTAAGCACCATTTCTACCAGACCTCCCACCCTGAGCTCTTCCCCTACGCACAAACCGCATTCGCCTTGGGACCTGATGAAGCTAGGTTATGCCCTCCCACCACTCTGTAGCTTCTTGTTGACGCAACACAAGCTTTAAATTCCCCCATGCTGTTAAAATTCCCAACTTGTAGACTTCCTGGTCCACTCTCCTCCGCCATTTCACAAAAGGAATTAGACCTTCTTCTGTGGCCTCATCCATATCCTCGATTCCTTCCGAGATATCGTATCCTTGACCCGGTATTGCCCATTCTAATAGGGACTCCATTTTCCTGAGTAATTCCTCCACAAACAGTGACGTCATCAACCATTTTACCACCTCAATTTCTTCATTTAATTCAAGACCCCATGCAAATAACATAGAGGCAATGTCCACATTCATTCGTCCTCTATGAGTGGCCTCCATGAAATGAGTTCCCAGAGCCTCCAACACCACCTCTATCACCTCATCATGAGGATTTTTCAACAAATACTTCAACTTGAATACAGACACTGGCCTGAAGAAACCTTTCTGTTGAAATTTTGTCGAGAAGCCATACATTGCTTCCATTTCCCCTGCTTTCAAAATTTCCAAACTGAATAGCCTTCACCCGCATCAAATCCCTTTCGCCAGAAATTGATAGAAACAAATTTGCTTCATTTGCTTATTTTAAAGAACCCAACCACCTAAACAACCTGGAACTTCATCCACCCTGTCCTACCCCTGACAAACCCATTTAACACTTGATGCCACCACCTCCTACGCGGACCCAAAGGCATAAAAATTAGTACTATAGGCGGATCACCCTCAGATTGTTTTGTCCGACAACCTCAAAAAATAGCGATGAAATCTCGACGATCATTTCCATCTTGCACCAACATCCTTCAAAATAAATAAACCCACCTGCCTCTTCAATAACCGTTTGTACTTAGACGGTACCTCCCATCTTGTGCTTGAAAGATAACCCGCCCTCTTCCACTTTCAAACGTCATCCACTGGTACCAAATCCCCATGCTAAAGTATTATGGCTAAACCACTGGAAAATCCACCTGGTGAAAATCCTCCACCCGAGTTTCACCTATCACCTCAAAAGAGGTCGCCCACTTGGATAGGCAATCCACTTCTCCATTGCCAACTCGGCGGATATGACAGACTTCAAATTTTTCAAACAAGCTTATAACATTTAAAATTGCTCGGATTAAAGCTTGCAGATGCCATGCCAAGGCTCCACCATTTATAATTGCTTGAATTATAATCAAAGAGTCACCTTCCAAGAGAAAATTTTTAATCCCCAAATATTTTTCCAAACCTACAGCCAAAAGGGTCGCCTTAGCTTCCGCAACATTATTTGTGCCATCCTCCAGCTTTCGAGCTCCAAAAGCTACCAAATTGCCTTGACTATCACGAATAATAGGCCCTACTCCTGAGGGCCCCGGGTTGCCCTTGGCAGCCCCATCAAAATTTTCCTTGAGCCACCCTTCCCTCGGCTTTTCCCAAGCAACCGCCTTCAAAGACTCCTGCAACCCATTTAACCCCACCTCCAGACGTCTAGGCTTTACCTTTAGCCCTGGCCAAAACCTTTGAAACCTGCTATCCTCCACTGAAAAAGGATAATTTTGAAGTTGGAGTTGTGCAGCCGCAACATTCACTACTTCTGTGATTGCTTGATCAATTATGTTTTTTATTTTAGGAATTGTTTCTTTTTTATCCTAAAAAATCCTTCTATTCTGCTCCTTCCATAATTCCCAAATCACAAGAGATGGGCTTGCCACCCAGACACTTGAGAAGAGAGAATATCCAGAGAGGTTTGTCCACCCCTCAAAAACACCCTTCACTGAGTTTTGCCAGGGACCTTGCCAACCAAGTTTTAGCCTAAGGGAATCCTAGCAAGCAACAACAACTTTGCAGTGTAGAAGCAAGTGATTCGTTGATTCTTCTGCCACCTCACATAAAACACACTTTGTCGGACCAAAAAAGCCCAACCTCTTCCTCCTTTCTCTTGAAAGAATTTGCCCCTTCACTACCAACCAAGAAAAGGCACCAGCCTTGGGCAAACATTCCTTACTCCAACATAGTCTTTTTGCCCAAAAGACCTCACCCTCAATAGAGTCCAGAAGCTAATACCCAACCTTGACCGAGTAGTTCCCATTAATTGACCCACACCAGACCACTTTATCAATAGTGTTAATTAGAACTACTTTCCGCCCCCTAAAAATATCCTTCATTTTTTGAATTTGGAAACCTGAAAGCTCTTTGAAAACCACTTCTTTCCACCCCCACTCCTGGCCTAAGGGGCTCCTTTTTAGTTCTATGTAGTTTCTAACTTTGTCTCCCCACTTTTGGATAAAAAACTGCCTTAGATCCTGAATACCTTCCTCCTCCCTTAAGATTGGATACCCATTCCATGAGTCATCCCAAAACTTCGCATTTAACCCATTTCCAATCTGCCAGGTAATGTGATTAGTTATTACCAGCCTACAAGAAACTATAAAGTTCTAGATAGCAGATCCCTTCATCGGATTTCTAATAGTGAAAATTCGATTATCCGCCATTGAATCCAAATATTTTCTTTTAGGATTTTAACCCATAAGAATTCAGGGTTTGTATAAATACTCCACACCAACTTTGTACCTAGAGCTTCATTCATCAAATGCCAATCTCTCAAGGCAGCCCCCCTTTTGCTTTGGTTCTACAAATTTTCTCCCATGCTAGCAAAGGGATTTTATCTTGATCATTTGCACCATTCCATAAAAATTTCCGCATTCGCTGCCCTATAGATTTCACCACCTTCTTCGGAATTTTCAAACACATCATAGAGAAGACTGGAATAGCCGAGATCACACTTTTTAACATGAGTAAATGACCAGCGGTCGTTAGCCATTTACTTTTCCAACCGTCCATCCTGCTTAAGCAGCTATCCACCAAGTATTTCCATATACAAGCTTTATTAGCTCCCCCAAAAAGAGGAATACCTAAAAAATTACTCAGAAGTGAACCAACCCGCATACCCAAAATCCTACATATTTCAAGTTGTTTAGCTATGGGAACCTAAAAGAAGAAAATCTCTGACTTTCGCCAGTTGATACAATGACCAGAAGCCACCCCATACTCATCTAGAGATTATTTCATCACTTGAGCTTCTCTAATGGTTGCATCCCCCAGAAGAAAAGTGTCATCAACAAATTACAAATGCGAGTTCTGCTCAATCCCTTCAGCAACAACAATGCCTTTCCACAGCCCACTACACCTTTTCTTAACAATCAACCTCCCTAACGATTCAACCATGATAATAAAAAGGAAAGGAGAGATGGGGTTTCCTTTCCTAATCCCCTTACTAGATTCAAAAAAACCTTGAGGGCTGCCATTTAACAACATCAAAAAATGAGGGGTGCTAATACAACTCCGAATCCAGGCAACCCACTCTCTGCAAAAACCAAACTTCTCAAGGACCTTTAGGAGAAAACCCCTATTAACTTCGTCATAAGCCAGTTTAATGTCTAATTTCACTATCAACTTCTCCACTTTTTCCAATCTTACCAAATGAATGGCTTCATGAACAACAATTATCCCTTCAAAAATAGACATGTTTGGAGAAAAACCACTCTGCTCTACTGAGATCACCGAAGGTAAGACTTTTTTTAGTCTGTTGGCAACCACCTTAGAAATAATCTTATAGATTGTGTTACATAAAGAGATTGGACGATAGTCTTCAAACGAAACTATCTCTGATATTTTTGGTACCAAAGCAATGAAGGTATTATTCAAATCCTTCAAAACAAAACCACTTCCCCTTGATTCTTCAACTACACCCCAAATGTCCTGTGCTAAGATACCCCAGAATTTCTGGAATAAAAAAGCTGGGAAGCCATCCGGCCCATGAGCCTTATCTCTCCCCAGCCCAAAAACAACCTTTTTCACTTCTTTTAAAGAGACTTTTTCCATTAACATAGCATTTTGTGCATCAGAAACCACACTAGGAATGTTCTCCAAGATCTTCCATTCTTGACTTTCTACTCCACTGTTCCCCTTGCATAAACCAGAGAAAAATTAACAGCTTCTTTGGTTATAAGTTCATTATCTGACAGCACATTCCCAACCCTATCCTTGATTGAGAAAACCTTGTTACTAGCTCTGCGAACCTTCATGGAGTTGTGAAAAAACTTTGTATTTCTGTCCCCCGCTTTTAACCAGCATTCCCTTGATTTTTGCTTCCAAAAAACTTCCTAACGGGCTAAAATTTTAGAATAAGCTTTGTTCAAAAACTTTTCCTACTCAAAATCTTCTTCAAACATCCCTTTCTCAATGATTTTTGAATGGAGCTTTAACTCCTCTTCCAATCTTAACTTCTCAGTGAAAATGTTTTTAAAGGATTCCCTGTTCCACCTCTTTAGTTGTTCTTTAAGAAATTGTAACTTCTTAAAAAAGATATAGGCTTTACTTCCATACCTTTCAAGGGCCTTTCTCCACCAATCTGCCACTAGCTCTTGGAAGCCTTCTGCCCGCAACCACATTGCCTCAAACTTGAAAGGGCACCTTATCAGTGTTAACTCCTCTTGGATTCTCAACCCTATCGGATAATGATTCGATCCAATTATGGGAGTTACCTCCACTTCACACAACCATTGTTGTACCGCCCAATCCCCGGCTAGAAAAAAATGATCTAGCTTCTCTGCTATGTTTAGAAAACCACTTCTTCTATTCGTCCAAGTGAATTCACCATTTCTGAATGGAAGTTCAAATAAACCATTCAACATAACAAAAGCACTAAAATCCCTCTGACTTTGACTAGCCCATCACACCCCACCAAGTTTGTTAGACGGTTTTAAGATGGCATTGAAATCGCCACTTAAGAGGAACATTCTACCACTCTCTAAACTCAAAACATTAGAGAGCTCCTGCCATAGCTGGTTTTTTTGAGCAACTCCTGAGGGGCCACATACATTAAGAATGTAAAAACTGGCTCGCAACTGCTTTGAATCTGCACTGACCCATTTCCAGTACCTTTCTTGCCTCACAACTCTAATATTTACAAGGGCTTCATCCCACAATATACCAAGACCACCTGAGGCCCCCATAGCACCTGAAAGACATCCTTTCCATCTGCCAAAATGTTTTAGAAAGCAATCAAAATCCTTTTCCTTTACTTTCATTTCTTGTAGTAGAACTAAACCTGGCCTCGTTTGATCAAACAGATTTTGTCAGGGGCATTGCAGCCCTTGACATTCCATGAAAGGATTTTCATGGCTGCTGAGAAAAGGCATAGCCTTTTCCCGATCTCAATTTGCTTTGGCCAATTGCATTCCCATCCATTTCAAGGTGCATCTTATTAGTTTTAGGACCACGCCTCCTCTTCTCACCCACCCTTACCTTACTAGTTTGAGCTAAGGATTGTTCAATAGTCCTCTTCTCCACTATGTTGATTTGATCATTAAAACCCAACAAATCTTCCCCACCAGGCTCCGCCTCTGAATCTGTTTTTGAGTTTGAGTCCTCCAGAGATCCTCTGCTATCTTTGACCCCTTCAAAAGCGCTATCTAAATTTCGGATAGGAGAGATTGGAATATCCTTAAAAACTACCCCTTCAGAGGCAACTAGGCTTTCAACTTCAACCTGCAATGAAACATCCATCTGATCCTTCCTTCCCATAACCGAAGCTTGTTGAGGACACTCATCATCAAGTTTTTCTACACGACCAAGTCCAAAAGCATTCAAAGTACCTGGTTCCTGAGACCTGCCAATCTCTTCCCCGAAAGGGGAGGAAGATGTTTTTACAGATTCATCCACCTCATTAGCCCTCTCTTTGTTTAAAACTTTCATGATACTGTTTGGAGTGGCTAGGGTTAGCTTTGTTTCCACATACTCACTAACCCTTATTGCCTCATTCGAAACAAACCCCTCCGAAGCTAGACTTTGAGATTTAATTTCACATTCAACTTCATGAATATAAGCAATTTCCTATTTTCTCATAACACCCCATGATAGAGATTCCATTTCACCCTCTTGATTTGACACTTTCAATAAGAACTCCAGGGAGCCCCACTCTTTGGACGTTCTCCATTCTTCAACAACCACTGCCTCTGTGAGAGCTACCACTTCCTCCACAAGAAGATTTTGAGTAGCGCCTTTCCCTTTAGATCCTTGCCGACTTTGGGAATCGACCCACACTTCTCCTAACCAGCTCCCATCAGACAAATTATGATCTTCCACCACTAGATTCTGACACCACATTCCTTCCCCAGATTTCAGCTCTATCATTTTTGGTAGAGGTGGATTATCTACCTTAGAATGCAGATCCTTGGAAACATACTATAGTTCGCTTTTTCTACCACCACCTCTGACTTTACAAAGATTCCCAGTTTGTTTCCAATATTTCTTAGGGTTTCTTGATCCCAATATTCTTGAGGGAGATTTTTCAAGCTAATCCAAACAGGTATCTCCTCTATCTTTGTCGAATTAGGGTCAAAATTTGGGAACCAGTCTAAAATAAACAAGCCTCTGCCTTCCATTATGAAAGGGCCACTATTCAAGATCCATTCTTTACCCTGAGCTGTTTGACAAACTACCAGATAAAAACCATTCTCCAAAGTTTTTATTTCACAACCTTTACCCCAGTTAGCATCACACCACTCCTTAACTTTTGTGAATGTTGGCCAATGCCCACCCCATCGCATGAAAAAGGCACGAGCTTTAAAGACACTCACAGAGTCATTCCATTCACTATTGTCTATCAAAAGAGTTACCATTGTAGTATGGAGAAAGTTTTTTAGTACCTGACTTGGCTCGCCTTCTCTGTCTGGATCTTTGGCTGCTAGAACTTCTTTTCCAACTGCTTGAAATCCACATGTCCCTTTGAATATGTAGAACAAAACCTTCCTTCATTAGCCATCATCTGTGCATTCGAGTGAGAAAACTCTCTAGATCCCCCATGTCTACCTTGCTAATTAACTAGAGCCTGCCAAGCCTTGTCGGTGCCATTGCGTCTACCTGTATGAGTATTTCTCCCTCTCTGTCTATTGAAAGGCCATCGAGCTTGCCTTCCATCGTATTGCAGTCCATGGTGTCTGCGAAAACTCTGGTTTGTTGCTCGACCATTAATTATATGTTTCTAATTTTATTTGAGCATAAATTATGAATTTTTCTTATTGCTATGTGTTAGTGAACTTAAATTATTCAAATACGGGTTAAACTTAGGTAAAATCAATAGGTAAAACATCAAGCTTGTTATAAATTCTTATATTATAACAGTCAAATCTATAAATAATCTTGCAATTAATCATAAATTTATATTACAATGGTAAAATGCAATAGACCTAGAGATTTATTTCATTATTATTTTTTATATTTATATATTTAATTTCTTTTATTTTATTTTCTCTCTTTTTTTTCATATTCATATTCCTACATTCTTATATTTTACTTTATTTCTATGGAATTTAATTGCATTCTAGTATTTTTTTCTTCTTATTATTGTGTTTCCTCATGTTTATTCATCTTCTCTTACAATTATTTTCATATATTCATTCTCTTGTCATTCTGTTGTACCCAAAACCAAAATTTTTGCTTCACTAAGGCATTTTGCTTAATCTTGTTAAAGTGATGTCAGAAGGTCATTTTTGGGGTTTTTAAATATGGAGTTGGTGTTAGTGTCATGTCAGTCTGTTTCTGAAGAAATTCAAGAAAAGAGAAAATCTGAAGGAAAATCATCAAAAATTTCTCTCTGGAGAGGGGAGCACATTTTCAAAAGGGCACCCTGTCTTTTAGGGGCTCAGATCCTATTTTTAGGGTTTGTCACTTCCAACAGACATTTGTCTGGCATTACGTCAGCTTCGCAACGGGCTATCAAGCTTGTCAAACGGACCTGTTTCGTGCAAGTTATGGGAGATACAATGCAAAACGAGAGGAGTTCCAGAATTGGTTAACACTAGGAAAAAGAGTAGCTTTTGAAAAAGGCGCCCATCTTTTTGAGGTGTCAAATGGAGGTTTTTGACTAAATTCCACCCAAGATGTTTATCTCACATTTGTTCAAGCTTCGCGACGCATCCGTCAGTGGGTGAATCTGAGTTGCTGAAGTGTCTGAGCCAGAGGTCAAACATAGGGTCAAATCTTAGTCAAAATATCAAAGAATGAGCAAAAGAGCACTTTTTCAAAAAGGCGCCTGAGCTTTTCAAGTCTTTAATGCCTTCTTTTTGATGATCTCAGATATTCAATTTGTCCATGTTACGTTCAACTTTCCATTGCCTGTCTCCGTCAGATTAGAAGATGACTCAGTAGCTTGCAGTCAGAGTTTTAATGTTATTTTGGTCAGTTTCAGAAATGGCTAAGTCTGGTAGCAAAAGAGCAACTTTTCAAAAAGGCGCCCTTGATTTTCACCCCTCAGATGGTTTTTTTTGGGAAAATGTGCCTTTGCAGCTATCTTGCAGAATGAAGTCAGCTCCGCAATGAACCTGTGATCCAGTCATGAAAGTTGGTAAACCAGAAGTTATGAAGAATTTATTTTTCCCTTCGTACGAGATGCAGATGTCAAAATTTGACTAAGTCTGAGAAAAAGAGCAGTTCTTGAAAAGGGCGCTTGAATTTTTGAGCCTTTAGATGTTAGTTTTATGATGTTCAGTCTCAAGGTACCTTTTGATCAGTTTTTATCCTGCTCTGCGATGCACCTGTCAGCCAGCCAATTGGTGGAGTCAGTTAGCCAGGGTCAGAGGATGAACAGAGGTCTCGAAAGAGTTTTAAGTCTGAATTTTCATAAAAATTGGCTAAGTTTGGAATTCGCCTTAAGAGGTCAAAGTTGAGTTTTCGAAATAAGTTGACAGGTGCGCCTTAACTTGAGTTCTGGCTTCAGTTAGACTGAACGTTTTCTGGGTTGTCATCTTCAGTTCATATATTGGCATGTTGAGTGATCTTTCAGTTCACATGTCGAGTTAACTAGTTTGCATGTCCAGTTAACAACTTTGCATGTTGAGTTAACTTGTTTGCATGTTCACTTAACTAAAGATTATGCTTGAAAGTCAACTTGAGTTTGCATGCATGGGAAATTTTGGTTGAAATTGTGAAGACTTTGTGAAGTTGGCGATTCATTCATTATCAACTGGAGTTCTGAAAAGGGACGCCATATTTAAATTAAAGCATGAAGCATGATTTTGTGAAGTATGGCGAATTCATCTTTGTCAACTGAAGTTTCCAAAAGGGACGCCATATTTAGAATTTTTAAAATATTTAAAGCATGAGGTTGAAGTTGGCACTTCACTTTGTGGATGTCAACTGAAGTCTTCAAAAGGGACGCTTTAATTCTTATTTGTAAATTTAGTGAATTTTGAAGATGGTGAATTCAACAAGGATTGTCAATTGAAGTCAAATTCGCATGGTGCTTTAAATAATTTTGCAACTAAAGATTGAAAGGAAAACCCTAAAGCATGATGCTTTATTTAGCTTATTTTAGTTTTAGTTAACTAAAATGAGGTCCAATCACAAGCCAAGCACCATTTTTCAAGGTTTAATGCTTTGTACGAATTTCAAAGATGAAGGTCTATTTATTCAAGCATTGGCATCTATTATTTCTTCATCTCAAGCTTCGAAGTCTACATTCTTCTTGAGCGAGCAACAAGTTAAAGGTGCTACAGGTGTCAGAATTTAGCGTTCTTCATAGCAACGAATTCAGATTGTTCAGAGGAAGAAGATTCAAGACTTTATTTTCACTTTGCATGCAGGTTTCATCAAGTTCCAAAAAGAGATAGGCGAATTCTTCAGAAGCAGAACAAGCAAAACTTTCTATCTTCTGTCTTATTTCTTCTATTTCTCATCTTAGGTACTTTCTTCGCATGTCAAAGAAATTCAACATATTTTCAGAGTTTGATCATTTGGGTTCGCATACTTCAGTATTTGCAGCAAAACCCACGTCTTAGATTTTTTCGAGAAAATTGCCCCATAGTCTTCGTTCTGAAGCTTTGTGCTTTTTTCTGAGAATTTCTTTGCATGTGGGCTTGAAACACATTTTTTCGAGAATCAAGCTATCTAGGTTGTCTTAGAATTTGATTCTGCACAAAACCCACGTTTCAGAAAAAACTTCAAAAATTTCTCCTGCCTTAGGCTATGTTTAGCCTTGTCCAGAGGTTTTCAGTTTTTCCTGAAAGTTGTTCAAATATATTCGACTTTACAGTCAAAAGTCGTCATTTTCAAAATGTAGATCAATCTCATTGATTACAAGATCAAATCTGCCCTTACTCATAATTTTGTCAAAACTTCAGATACAGACCTAAATCATGTTTATCTAGTGGTTAATCTGAGCAGTCTGGAGGGTGTTAGCAGCAATGCGTTGAGGAATCTTGAGTGTTCCGGATTGCTGGCAACAACATCTATTCCTGTTACCACTTTTGATCTCGAGTTTGTTCTGGCTTGTATCAAGCATTATGACTCATCTTCACGACAAATCAGATCAGTTGATGGGAGGGTTGTTTGCAGTCTCAAACTGAAGGATATAGAGAAATGTTTTGCTATTCCTCCACGTTCAGATAACTTCACTGTGGTTATTGAAGCATGTGAGAAGATATGGGATGGAGATCAACAACGTTCACAAAGAAAGGTAGCTCAAAAATGGCTAAAGGTTCAGAAGACTAACATGCCTAAGAAGGTTGGCCGTGGTGAATTCAAGGACGAGGTTGTTGTTTTGATAACTTTGCTCAATCGAGTTATAGGCCAAGAGGATATTAGCACTTTCCGATCGTGGATGTTTTACCTTATTTCCAGAATTCTTGATGGCATAGAACATTTTGACTAGGCTATGTTGATTAGTGATTGCTTACATCAACAAATTACTAATTTTCTCAAGTTTCATGAGTTTCATATGATATCTTACTTGGTTTACTTAGTCGCATTCCAAGGCAGCTACAAGCATCTAAAGACTAATGGCACTCTCGGTGTTCAACGTGTTCACGAGTATTATCCTCAGTTGGAGTTCTCTACATTTGAACAAGACTTCCGAGCAGTGAATGATCACTTTTCTATGAGGATAGTTAGAGATCTTGACAACGAAATGCACATTTGTATTTCTACCGAGGCAAAATCAGCGATGGAGACTTGGGAAAATTGGTTTATCCAATTCCCTACTTTCACATACATCCGAGTTTATGGATATGTTGGAGAGCCTCTGATGTTGCTGAGGTATCCTTCAGACAAGATCATCTTCATGGAGTTTCTCAGGCAAATGCAACATGTTCATTTCTTTCTTCGCAATCGTCATAAGACTGCGACTACTTTTCCATTTGCATTAGGGATTTTCACATGCAATGCGACAATAGATGCCAAGCTTATGTCAACCAAGATAGAAAGATTCAAGCTCAAAAATCATACTGAGAGGCGTTCCTATGATCCTTTGGGTCATTATGCAAACAGGTTAGAGCGAGGGATTACACATAAGCCAACACTTGAGGATTTTTGGGAAAATTGTGAAGATGAATTTGAGGTTCGACGTCATCACTATTGTAGACCCACTATTGGTCAGCTCTCTGATTACCTATCAGAGGATGTTGATGGTCTATCAGATGATGATGGATAAGTTCTTCTCAATTCATATGTCAGAGATCAAATTGCTCGGCAGCCACTTCATTCACCAGATTGGTATGCTAAGGAGAATGCTTCTATTGAGGAAGTCTCTAGATCGGTTATCAAGACCAACAAGCAATTCTTGGGGAGTAAGCGGAAGCATAAGTCAGTTCCTGTGACATAGCCGCCAAGAAGTTTTCTTCATTGCCTTCTACTTCTAGCTCAAGACCTCGGGTCAAGGCTATTGTGATTCCTCCTGAAGGAGTTAGACTCAGCAGAAACACAAGAAAGAGAGCTATTGGTAAGAGGAAGCAGAAACAAGTTGAGAATGTTCCTGAGATTCCAGTAGAGACAATCATTTAGGCTAAACCTCACATTTCACCTCCTAGTTCACCACATGTACAACCTATTGACATAGATTCAGAGCCTGAGATACAAGTTCGAGTTGAATCAGAGACAACTGAACTACCACAGGTGGATACATCAGGGACAGTCTCTCCTCGGATTGATGATATTGTTCAATCTTGTTGGCTCGAGAGATCTTTGGGGAGACAGAGGTGAGAACCTTCATATAACCTTGATTTATCTGAGTTCGGTGAGCCTTATCAAAGAAGGTTGAACAAGAAAATCAAGAAACAGGTGCACATTGAGAAGACTCCAGAATTAGAGATTGTTATAGAGGTTGTTGTTCGTCCAGAGGGTAAGAGCTTAGACGAAATCAAAGTTGGTGACTTTACTTTCACTAAGGAAAATCTTGGTAGGACTACTCGAGAGACAAACGTGACTCTTGTTAAGATTGTTAGCAATAATCTTGAAGAACGCATCACGAAGGATGGAGAGGATAAGGCATTGCTTAAGGCTGAAAACAGTCAACTTCGTCAATATATTTATGATCTTGTTCACGAAAATTCGAGTAGAGCACCTGTCCTTCCTCAGAACACACCTACAAAACAACGAAAGCTAGATCAGTTAGTCAGTCATGGCAGACTTTTGGATAACTGGATTGAAAGTTTAGTTGCTACGGGTCAACGTCTTCTTGCAGTTTTGTATCAGTTGAGGAGTGATGCACATAGACTTCGTCAAGGTATTCAGTTGCTTGAGGTTTTAGTTGCAGAGAATTTAGCCAAGGATCGAATTCTTGTGTCCCAGTTGTCTGTTGCATATGACGCCTTGGAGGTTGATGATGATCAAGAGAAAATTTTTACTTGGAGAGAGCAGCACCTTTTCAAAATGGAAATATGTGAAAAGATCTTTACCAAGTTATTTTCACTGAAGGATGATGTGGTTGGAGTACTTGCACTTATCAGTGGTTTTGTTGTTTAGATCCCGTGTCATTATCTTCTTGAAGATGGCACGTATGTTGAGTTGGAAAAAGTACAAGCTGAGTTCGAAAAGCTGATCCATGATAATCTTGAGGGGGTTTCTATGGCACCTAAGTTGGAAAATATTTCAGTTATTGCAGCTAGTCTTAGAAAGGCGACTGAAGATGTTAGAGAAGGCATGCATACAGTCAAGGAAAGTGGTAGAGAACTGAAGAAACAGACTATTGTTTTGGATAGCATCAAAGTGCCAAAAGATAGAGAGATTGATGAGTTCTTGGTCAAAGTGTTAGACCGAGATGACATGGAGTGATCTGCCAGTTGGAACCTGTAGTTAATTTCGAGGGTTGAGTCATGAGCAATAGTTAACTCGACTTCCAGTCTTGAGTTCACTTGCTGACTTCACACATGCTTATCTCATCCTTGGAATTATCTTCACGAGAGTTAGGGTTAGGGTTTCCAGTTAACTGAGGGTAGTGTCCAGTTAACTTTGCATTAAATAAGGACGTGCATGTTTGCACATTGTCCATTTAGGTTCAATGTACCAGTTAACTGATGGTAGCTTTCCAGTTAACTGTATAGTTTTCTTTATTAGGGTTTAATAATAAATCTTTCATGCATTGCAAGACTGTAGTTGACTCAAGGCGATTTTAGGGTTCCCTACACCTTTGATGTATATAAATAAGAGATTTTCCTCATTTGTAATTAACTTTTGCACGAGAGAGGAATATATGTTGTGCCTACCTTGCCCTCAATATTGCTATTTTTGTATTTGTTCATGCGTTTTCACTATTATGATGAATTGTTATGCCACATAGGGTTTCATGCAATTGTGATGGTGAATTCTTTCCTTAGTTAGATAAAATCTGTTTTGTGTTCAATAAGCTTGTTCAGATTGAGATGATAGTTGTGCCACCTTGCCTTCAAGTAGAGAATCTGCGCTTGGTTATCATGTGTTGTTGTGAACAATAAACTTATTTGGATTGAGCTGATAGATGTGCCACCTTACCTTCAAGTTGAGAATCCGTATTTAGTTTATCGTGTGATGTTGTTACCAATAAACATGTTTAGATTGAGCTGATAGTTGTGTCACCTTGCCTTCAAGTTGAGAATCTATACTCGTTTATCGTCTGATAGTCAAACCATGCTCCGTTTTCTCATGCTCTTTTTTCTTGAGGAAATTGGATAGATTTTAATTAATTGGCATAGTTGTAGCTAGTAGTCTGCAAAACCAGAAAATACTCAGCTGCAACGTATATAGTTTTCGAGAAAGTCTTGTACCTCTACAGCTGAAACAAAAAGACAGGATTTAGTTTAGTTTATTTTCCTTTGCAAGTATTTTTGTCAAGCACAACGAGGGAGCTTCCCCTCCTAATTTGAAGAGCACTCATTGCGTAGTGTGCATAGCTGTTCGTACCAACTCTTACTCCAGAGGTGCTAGTTGTTACGCCAACACATTCTTATATTCATATTCTTACTTTCATTTTTTTATATTTTTATTTATTCTAATATCCTCCTAAACTCATATATTCTCATATTTATATTATTTTGATCATATTGATATTCTTTTTTTACCTCCCTCTCTTGCACATATATTCTCTTATATTTATCCTCAAGACATTTATTTTTTCACTCATTTATTTTTATGTTGTAATATATAATTTTTTTTTTACTCATATATAATGAATATTTAATCTTTATTTATCTCTTGTAATTCTATATTTAATTTTTTATTTTATAAGCTTCATTTGTATTCTCATTCTCATTCATATTCCTATATTCTTATATATTCTTTTAACCCTCCATAATTTATATTCTATTCTTCTTCTCTCACATTTATTTTCATATATTCATTTTCATATCATTCTTATAGACATGAAATTTGTTTTAACTTTTATGTTCTAGAATTAGGGGAGAGGGGCCTATAATGGAGCAGGGTCCAATAATGGGGATAGAAGTAGTCCTCAGTGGGCCCCATAGTGGAACACTTTAATATCCAATTGCAAAACATTTTTTATCCATAAAGTATGCAAAGTGACAAATCATGTGATGCCACATAAGCGCACCAATAAAACATGACTTAGTGCACCACTATTAGTCTCACTTTTTTTTTGGGCCTTTTTGGATACCTCAACAAAAAGCATGCTGATGTGGCATCATATTTGATGATGTGTCCCTCAAACGAAATATAGAAGCACATAAGTTGTCGAATAAATTGTTGTACATAATTCAAAGTGATTTGAAATTTCTACGTAGGATTTTGAGAAATGTGAAGTTAGTGTGCTCCACTATAGGTCCCTCTCTCCTATCCCCTTGCATATTTTTTTGTGTTATACATGTAATATATACATATATTTTATATATTATTTCATACTTTTTTAATTCATTGTTTTATTTTTTATACTTTTTAATTGTTCTATTATTTAATTTCAATATTCATTCACTTAGATTTTATTGCTATTTAATTCCCTTTCATATATATTTATTCATTTATATCTTCTTTATCTTCTATAAATTTTTGTTCTTTATAATCATATTGTCATATATTTTCTATCCTTTTATTCATATGTAATCTCATTTACTTATATGTTTATAGTCATATTTTTTATATAAATATCTTAAATACATCTATTTAAAAAATTATGAGAAATATCAATCTTGAACTATTTATATAAATTTTTTATTTTAATTTAAAACTATTTAAAAATTATTTTATTTTATTTACATTGTTTTTATATTTATTTAAATAACTATTTTTATTTACTTATATTACATTGTTTATTTTATTTTTTACATACTTTTGTATAGAAATTTTAGTTTTATTTTTCAAAAATTACCATTCACTAATTGAGTAATTATTTTGATTGTTTTTCTTTTGAAAAGCGTAGTATATATTATATGTTACTTTTTATAAGTTTGATTTTATATTTATAGTTTAATTTTGATGATGGTTCCATCAATCTAAACTATGATCCCCTTCTTGATTAACTTAAATTTTGGGGGTGTTCTTTCTATTACCTATCATTTTTTTGTGAATAACATATTATTCTCTTTTAGTTTATAAATAGTGACAAAGTATGAATAAGGCTTTGTCAGTATTTAATAGATTGACATCTTCCATATTTAATTTTTATGTACATGTTAACCACATAAGACTCTTTTGAGTGATTGTAAAACACCTCTAGATATAATTATTCATGTATGTATGTATATATGTATGTACAAATATATATACATACATATGTTTATGTATGTATACATATCTATATGTACACACATGTATGCATATATATGTAAACTTATATTCATATATATATGACTAATACGTATATATTATCTTACTTTTGATTTATTCTCTTCTTCTATCTTTCATATTTTTTCTATTCATACATTTTATTTCTATTTTCAATTTTATTCATATATTCATATCTACCTATGTCCTTATATTTATATTTTTAATTTTCATATTTCCATTTATATTTTGATTTTATTTTTTATAGATAGTCATATATGTTTATACATTTATTTTATTTTTCTTATATTTTCATTAATAACCTCTTTATATTTTTGTAAGGATTTTATATATTTATGTTCATATTTTAATATATATTTTACTTATTTTGATTAATTTCATCATATTTACTCATATATATTTCTCATTAGATTGTTGGAAGTTTTTGGTTTTGATTTTTTTAATTTTTTTTTAATTTTCTCTTCTAGTCTCTTATTTTTGTGTCCCCCTTTCCCTTTCTTTCTCAATTCTTCTCTCTTCAATTTTTTTTGGTATTGAAGAAATCAGTTACAAAGAATAAAGTGTACTTAAAAACTCTACAAGGACCAAAACAACAAGTTGTACAAACAACCACAACTCAACAAAGACCCATATCAAAACCAAAGTACATAGAAGCAACTTATAAGGTCACAATAAGCTTAAAAGATACATCAAAAATACAAAAGCACTATACAGCCTAAAGGACATTCAGGTAAAACTCTAGAAATACAACTCCGTGATGATGTTCTCTCTTCATTTTGATGATAGATAATAAATGTGATCAAAAGTATTAATGATTAAACATTATCACACAATTTAATCCAAAAACATTCATTTGAAACCAACACAAAAAAAACAATCAATCAAAAGCATAAATTTTTCCTCAATAATTTGAAAAATAATTCATTCTGTCTCCCCTTTCTCCCATGGTATTGGAGGGCATGTCGTACCAACAATAAGGTGATTCATAATAGTGACAAGATATAATTTTTAAAAAAAAAAAAAATAATTCATTCGCTTGATTGCGAAAGTCATTAAAATTCCTTCGTTCATTCTATAGAACTCCATTTATGGCACATTCGATAAAATAATATTCTAAATATAATGGAAGTGGTCCCGCTTCAAATTAGTGCACTACAAATGCACAGAATATGCTTGAGTGCTCATTCATAAGGGTTAAAGATTCTCTAACAGTGCTTTGATTGGATATAGGAAAGACAACGATCGTATTGAACCGGTGCTGTTACTAAGCTAGACAGTTTTGTGTGTTATGCGACTCGGCTTCTCCACCATCTACTACAGATTGCTCTGGCATTTCAAAAAAATGGGCGAAAACTCCCCTCGAAACCCAAAAACGAATGTAATTTTGGATCTGGATGGCACCCTCCTCGACACAGGTCTTCAATTACTTATGGCCTTCCTTGCAGCAGAACTTTTTTTGATAGAGTTATGTGTAACTTATAGTAATGCTGGGCCTTTGCTTTTCTTTTTACAGAATGCGTTGTGGAAGAAGTGCTGAAGATGTATTTGGCAAAGTATGGGAAGCAGTGGGACGGCAGAGGAGAGGCGAATCGATTGGGCAAGCGCCCCTTGGAAGCAGCTTCTGCGATAATTCAGGATTATCAGCTTACCTGCACCCCTCAAGAATTCATGGATGAAATATACCCATGGTTTGATGAAATGTAAAGATTAAGTGTTGTTTTTGTATTTTTCAGTTTTTAAGTCGTAATTTCTGTTTTGAATGAAAATATGATTATGAACTAGAGCATAAGGGATTTATTTGTTTATTTGTTTTGTATACTTAGATGAATTCCCTGTTATTTTGTGTTCTTTGATGAATCCTCTGGTTTTTAGTGTCCTTTGATGGATTCTCTTGCCTCGTTTGACACATTGAATTGGATGCGGTTTACCCAATTTTACAATTACTTTGTCCTAACCTGCGAGTTGAATGCCATATTTTACTCAATTTTGTCATGTCGCCCGGGGATTAAAACCGTGGTTCTGCACTGAAAGTGTCAATGATTTATGATTTTACCCAACTCTTGTTTGGTCAAGAACAAGAAGGGAGGTAGGAGATCCAAGTCCAAGGGAAGTTCTGAGTCTCCTAGAAAATTTAAGGTGAAATGTAGGAATTGTGATAAGACTGGTCATATTAAGAAAAATTGTGAAATGAAGAAGGTTGAAAATGAATTTGTGATGATTTAGATTCAAAGACCTTCAATGATGAATCTAGAGATGTGTTTTTTGCATCCTTTGTTATAAATGCAAGTGATGATTCTAGAGTGTTATTCCACATGACTCCACGCAGGGAGTGATTTTTTGTATATGAGAACTATGATGGTGGAAAAGTCTTCTTGGGTGATAATATGTTCCACAAGATTCTTGGTCATGGGAACGCCAAGCTTGTGTTCAGAGGTGGAATAGTCGGGACTCTCTCTAGTGTAGTAATCCAAGCTCTCATCAATGAAATTGTGGATGGCCCCACTATCTATCAACCCGGTAATCTATTGCCTAAATAATAACCCATGAACTTTGAATGGGTGGTACTGTGGTGCTTCTGAAAGGGCTTCAAGAGTGCTGCTGCTATCTTCTATGGTTGCTCCTCTATGCTTGGGTATGGCTATGGTTCTTTAGGCCCATCATACACCACCTCTATGTAATGAACATGGTTGATGCCAAGGCATTTGTGGCTGAGTTCCCATGTTGCTTTACACGTGAAACATAGCTTCTTTCTCTTGAGTTCATTTTTGGTAATGTCATCCATCTTCTCTTAAATGGTTACTGCATAGTCTTTTGTGGTTGTGAGCTTAATCCATCTCTTTGGAAAATTCCTTTCTGGAATCCAATAGTAGGTGGCTTTGAATGTGATGTATAATTATTCCTTAATAGAGATGTTTCAAGTGTCAAGACTCTCTTGATAGCTTTCTACAATGAAGCCAATGCAAAGGACTTAACTAGGGCCACTAAGAGGCTCAAATAAGCCCTCAACGAAGAGGAAAATGATCCTCTTCTCTTAAATATCTGATGCCATGACTGCAACTCTTTGGAACTTTGCTACATACACATCCACTAAGGATTGTTGTTTTATTCTGGTTAATTCTCTGAGATGCCCTTCCTCACCCTTTCACTCAAATCTATCCAACAACCTTTGGCTGAAACCTTCAATAGTTTGTACAAGTCCACACCCTTGTGTGATGAGGCCATGATGCCACCAATCATATACTACACCTTCCAAGTGCAAGGTAGCAAACTAAATTGCATCTTCTTCTCTCATCGGACTAAGTGTCAAATATGTTTGTAGTTTTTGCAACCAAGCCCTAGTAGATATCTTGTTTGTGCCATCAAATGTGGATGCAATTAATTTGTATACTTTATGCTTTAATTAATTTCTACTGTCACCTTGATTATTTCCTTGACTTCTTTGTACACCTTTTCCAACTAACTCCAAATACCTATCAAATTTTATAGCTGCTTTGAAATCATCAGTCTTTCCTTGATATTCTCCAAATAATCTATCGAGCTCCTCCATTGAATAACTTACTGGCTTTGCTTTTTCTTCCCTTTGTTAGAACATGGGTTTTGAGGGTTTTGGAATAGAACTTACTAGATGGTTATTTGTATATGAGCTTCCCACTTTGTGATGTTGTGGTATTTCCTTGATTTTGTAATGGGATGGCTGTGGGCATGTTTTCTTGGATCTGCAGCAAACTTGTCAGCAATTTAGTCATTCTTTCTTGCCCCATTTAGATTCCTATTATGGTTGCTTGAAACATGTCTATTCTCTCATCGATACGGATCTTTTGTTTTTTGCCATACTCCATGGCTGGTAGGATGTTAAATCTGGTACCATTGTAATAACCTTTACAAAAATTGTATAACTTATTTACTACACCTGCATATATAAACAACATGCCATTGAAATACAATATTTAATTGACAACATAAAACTAGAGTACATAGATAAATAACAACATGCTACCACACCAAACTTAAAACAGATGCAATGACCTGCAAATGATTCTCCAAAACTAATTGACTATGTACTGTGTACAGCTATGACAGATCACCAAACATTCACAAAAGTGAAGAAAAAAAATCATCAGCACAACTGCAGCCCCTGGATGAGATTGCTGAAGGGAGCCAAAGGGATTTCGTCCTCTGGATTTGAGATTCGAGGGATTTTGTCCTCAAATCAGCTACAACACACTAATGTAGAAATATAATAGCAGAAAGGGAGATACTTCTAACAGTCAAATGCCTCATTTTATGGCACAAAGGAGGGTCCAAATCCCAGTGCACCAATAATTTGATTGTATTCCCAAAATAGTAAATGCTATTCAATTCAAAATGACACCATAACTCAGCACCCCCACTCTGACAACATAACTACCCTCTTTGAAAAGTCAATTTGTAACTCCCATAATGCATTGTTAGAAATTGACAAAATTAAACAGAAAATGCTATTAAATATTATTTATTTGTTATTGCTAATTTTCCCAAATGGTAACCCCACTTTGAAGAGGCATTTTCCTCGAACCCATCAGGAAATTAGAGGAATGGGCTTATGGGATGCTGTAGGATGAATTAATGGATAGGTGACATTACATTTTGAGAATAGACGACGGTGGAGAATTTTGCTTTGCAGAGTTTGAGAAGTTATGTAAGAATAGTGGTATAGTCAGATAGAAGACAATTCCATACATCCATTTGTAGAATGGAATTTTAGAAAGGATGAACGGGATGTTGATTGAAAGAGCTTGGAGTATGCTCAGTGGTACTGAGATGGATAATGATTGTTATGTTAACAAAAAATCTTCTATGCTAATACTTGTCGATAAAACCCCAGCAGAGGTTTGGACAGACAAGAAGGCCCTCTCTTCGATGTCTTGGACTGTTTTGGTTGTGATGCATATGTGCATGTGCTTGAGGAGAAATGGTCTAAGTTGGAAGTTCAAAATGGAGAAGTGGTTTAAGCTGGACTTCAAAGTGGAGAAGTGTAACTTCATCAATTACATTTGTGGCATGAAAGAATATTTGCTTTGAAAAGATGAAATAAAGAAGATGGTACATAATTGTAATGTGATATTCCATTATTTGATCTTTAGAGAGATCAAGTCTTCTCCTATTGAGGAACTTGGAGATGAAGAGAAAAAGGTTGTGCAGTTGATGACATGCTTCTTATCGGGAACAATAAGGATATGGTAAAAGTGCTTAAGTCTCAGCTTATTGTCTAAAATAGTCTCCTTGGATGTGGTGTTAGAAATTTGATACTTATGTTTTGAAGATGGGATTTGTTAGAACAAAGTCTAATTACTATGTTGATTTTAAGCAAACGAGTGGATGATTAGTTCATTTTCATTATTCTCTATGTTGATGACATGCTTCTTATTGGAAACAATAAGGATATGGTAAAAGTGAAGTCTTAACTTTCACTTGAATTTGATATGAAGGGTTTAGGAGCTGCCAAGTCTATCTTAAAGATGAAGATTAGGAGAGATAGAGATAACATAAGACTTCGGTTGAGTCATAGGAAGTATGTTTATTATCTATTATATAGATTTAAAATGCATGATTGCAAGTCAGTGAATGTTTCTATTTCTGTGGGAACAAAGTTATTTGTGGAACAATGTTCCAAGATCCTGATGAGATACACAACATGACCCATGTTCCATAAGAGAGTGTTGTTGATAGTTTGATGTATGCCATGGTTTGTACTAGACTGAATTCTTCCCAAGCAATGGGAGCCCTGAGTAGGTATATGTCTTATATGGGCAAAGAGTATTGGACTGCAGTTGAGAAGGTCTTCTGATATCTTTGTGTATTTCAAAGTTTCTTTGTTACTAGAAAGAAATTGATATGAGTAAAACAATGTAAATTGGGTTGGTGATATTGATATTAGAATATTTACTAGTAGTTATGCCCTTAGCCTGTTAAGTGGTTCAGTGAGCTGGATTAGTAAGAGACAGGTTGTGGTTACTATTTTGATTACAGAAGTTACATACATAGCAGCTACTCATGCTTCTAAGAAGGCAGTGTGGCTTCAGAGGTTGTATTTAGATGTTACTTGAGATAGGAGTTGGTGTGGATTGACTGTGATAGAGTGCTATTAGTTTAGCCAAGAACCATATTTTTTTATGCGTGGACAAACTACATTGATGTGCAATATTATTTTATATATGATATGGTGGAGGACAAGAGGGTAATGATTGAAAATGTGAACGCTTTGGAGAATGTTTGCGGATTCTTTGATGAAGCTAGGGAGCACATAAAATTTATTTTGGTGAAAAACTACTATGGGGATGTCTTCCTTTGTTGCCAGTTTGTTTTCTCTATGGATTGGCCCCTCATGCAATGTATGTTGGGAAAGGTGTTATATACCTTGCGTAAAATATTAAATTTAATAAAGTTGTGGTAAATCTTTAAGTGGAACATCATGCTTTTGGTAGGGCAGTGTTTACATAGGTAGTTGTTATGTGACATTGAAAATGCATTTGATTATGGATGTCATGTAAAATGCATTTAATATGGCCACATGAAGACACACCATTTGAAGCTTTTCAATTGGAGAGATAACTCGGGTTTGCCTTGGAGTTTTTAAGGGCTCTTGGATGTAGAGTCAAACTTGGGTGCCTACCTTGGGAAATGTCACCTAGGTGCATTGATTAGAAAATTTAGTAAGTTTTCTTGTCTCTCTTGCTTATATATTGAGTGCTTCGATGGGAGGAGTATGGTTGTTGGAAGGCAGGTCTATGTTGCTGAACTTGCTCTTGGAAGTGAGTTTAAGGTCTCCTTGATAACATAGACAAATTCTTTTATTCTATTGTAATTTTTTTTATCTATGAATACATAAAGAATGGTGCTCCTGTTTGCTGGGTTTTTCCCAAAAGGGTTTCTTGGGTAAATCTTGTATTATTTGTTTACTTTTTGTTGAGTTATTTGGATTTTGTTTTACTAAGCAAGTATTAGATTCTGTTTAGAGTGGCATTATTTCTTTCTATTTTATTATGCCTTTGTGTAGCTCTTGTTCTGGTTTGATGTGATCTATACGAGTGGCAGCATTTCTGGTACCTAATTTCATGGCATCAAAGAAATCAAGATTCACTGATTGGGATAGGTGAGGGAATGAGTGGCAATATCTTAATAATCTTTCACAAATGGCAGAGAGAGTTTGGAGTAGTAAGGAATAGTTAAAATTTTCTTATGGAAAGGAAAGCTTGAAATTTTACACCTTTGGGTAATGGGTAGAAAGGTGGAGCAATTTTGGAATAAAATTTGCTTGACTGCAGATGGTGCTCCTTTTTGCTGCATATTACTAGTGTATAGTTCATTAGATCCCTCTTCAATTAATCTCTAGTCCATGCTGACTGAGTCTGAAAAACTTGCCACTATGCAATATGAATAACAAAAATTAGGTAAGCAAAAAGTCACCGCCTTTGTAACTTATTGCTGTACTTATTGCAGATGATGGAATGACCCCAGTCCATTGTTGTTAATGTATCAGCTACCTTGAGACAAAGACAATATGCAAAGTGATAATAATGTTTGATTTGATGCACCATCTAGATGGCCGCACTCAAGGGGACATGGCATAGGTTTTGGAACTTTGGTGTGCTACTCACTTGCAAAGAGTTAATGGTGAGTAGAAGTTCAATCTCAAACAACAATGTAGCATGTAGTAAGTGAAATGGTGCAACTTGAATCATTGTGGTAATGTAGTGTGAATTAAGGTTTTGCAATGGTATGTAGTAAGGTGTTTAGACTTCGTGGTTTGGTTTGGAGGTGTTGGTGTACATTTTATCATTCACCGAACATTTAGAATAAAATGTCAAGGACACTCTACCCTCTCTTGAACAAAATCACTACGTGTGCCAAGATTGCAAGAAAGACCACACGGCAACTCCAAGGTTTATATGTGCGAACGGGTGACTTTATGTTGGATAGCTGCCTTGTTATGTATGCTGAAATACAAGGGGGACTTACGCTAACAAATCACTCACAAGCTAGGGCTTAGATGAATTTGACAGTAAATGCTCTTTTTCTTTTTTTTCTTTTTAGTTTTGGAATTTAAAAAAAAATAACAAAAGGATAGGGGTTTAGAAATTTTATGCTACTTCTAAGAACTCAAGAGATGGTAAATACTAGGTGAAACCAATAATAACACTTTGCTTCGCCACATGAATGACAACTACACAAAGTGAGTGCAATCTTCTAGGGTTGTGCTCGAGATTTTCATACAATGAATAATACCATCAATGGAACAATATTTCATTCAAATTAGAAGTTAAAGCATCCACAATATAGGCTCAGGCTAACTTTATGCATTGAAAAAAAATCATTCATTCAAAGAAAGTATGAGCAAGAGTTTCACCAATCCATACTATCAAATCTTTCATTCATCTAACAAGCGTGCAAATCAAATTCTATTCTAAATTTATTCTATGTTGAAGGAGATATGCAACCATGCAACCACTTGATAACAAGAAGGATTCAAAGAAATCTTGCAACATGAACTTTTATTATCCAAGTAGCTCTAAGCAACAATTTCATAAAACTCTCTTCACCGGATGAAATGAGAGAATAGGAGTTTATATAGAGTTTTGAAAAACAAATGAAAGGCCGAGATCAATCTAAGATCAACGGCTGAGATTAAGACATAACAACCCTAATTTGGGTTTCCCAAAATAACATCAATAATGAGTGCATGGGGGACAAGTGGCACGAGGAGCTATCTTCTAGGAGGCGCATCTCTATCCTCTTGAGTGGCAGTATATTCAATGAATCTGGACACCATCGGGCTGACCTCCTCTATTGTGACATGTGGCAGCATATTCACCTTGAATTCCAATCCGTCCAAGTCATCTGCACACATGCCGAAAGCAGTCTCTCATTCTAATTCCTGTCTTTGGAAGGCATCTTGGATGGATAAGAAATTCGATGCCTTAGTCAAATTCTGCTTCAGGACTGGTCCAGTGATGGCGAAGAAAATCTCCTGAGTTTTGAGCTTTAGACTTTCCAGCTGCATATCATTTTCGCGGATGGTATCCCTCTCAAGTATATCCGCAACTACAAGGAAAATCTTATTCTGAATCTCTCTTATCTATTCCTCAGCTCTGATACCATCGGCCTTCACTTTTTCTAAGACTTCACTTTGTGCAACCAATGACCAGTACCAAGTGTTGAAATCATATGCAGCCCCTACTGCATATACTTTTCCATTAATCAATTCCTGCTTTGGAATTCCTTTCAACACTCTAAGGCATGGGATAATTCTGTCCTGAACATCTTGAAGGTTATCCCATGCTTCCGCCATGACTGCAATTTTGGAAAGCAAAGAAGAAGTTTGTCCATAGGCCAATGTTAACCTTTCCACAAACATGGTTGCTTTTTCACTTTTGCTTGGCATCCACTCCTTGGTTTCTCTAGTTGTTACCATTTCTTCTTCAAAATCTTTGATTGCTTCTTGCGAAGAATTCAAAAGTGGAGGAGCCACTAAATCGCCTTGATTAAGAGGTTTAGTTAGGCATTGAATATATTCCTTTAGGTGCTCAATTTCCTTTTTGTATTCTCTTTTCTTTCCTACCTCCTTTTCCAATCTTGCCTTCATGGAAGCGATTGAATTCTCTAAGTCCTCAATCTCTTGACCCTTTGTAGTTGGTCCCAAGTTGATAGTAGTGATTGCATACTCCTGAGGAGTAATATCTTCCTTTTCCTTGTCCACTGTTGGTACAACAATTTGCACTGAACGACAGCCAAATTCATCTCTCTGGATTGTGGAAAACTTTTTGGCTGGCTTCTTTACAGTAACCTTCTCTAATTTGGCCAAGAAATCGCCGTATCATCTTCTTCTTGAATTTCCACTTGTGCTTTCATTTTCAACCTTTCTTTCAACCAATCAAGAATCGTAGGCTGCTCAATGCCTTCCTCTTCCTGATTACTTTCTTCACATGGAATATCTTGAACTCCTCTAAGAGTGGAAATCATTCCCTCTTGAAATTCTTCATCCAGAATATCCATCTCATTTTCTAGTTCAAGTATTTCTGTGCCTGTAGCAGATGGAGGTTCATCATTGTCTTGTTGGATTGATTCAATATTCTCCTCATGGATTGGAGAAGGAATCCTTATTTCAGCCAATTACTCATCCTCAATAGTTAGTACCTCATTCACATTCCTAGACGTGGCAGAATGGGATGGCTCTGATCTTTGCTTCTTCTTAAAAGGTTCCTCGTTTACAATTTTCTTCCCCTACGACCTTGTGGAGTCATCAACTGCTTCCTTCCTTTTCTTGGAATTAGTGCTTTCAATTAGTTCGACACTTTGGGAGGCTCTTGCATTCGAAGAGTATGATTCCATTTCACCCATCAAGTTATAAGTGAGGGTCAAATTTCTTCACCTTAGCCCCTAGACTTGTTGATCAACCCACCACTGTGAATACTTAATAACTGGCCTCATTAAGGTTGCTAGATCTGCGAGCTTTGGTTCTGACCATTTCATAGGAGGAAGAGGCCAATTCTCATCATAGCGCAACTGGACATATTCTCCATCATCCTCTAACTGGTCAGGCGCACGAAAAAGCTCGATTGTTCTGATCAAGCTTACTGGTAATCTAGACCATAGTCTTTTCCTAATATCAAACTCATCTGCAACATTTGCCCAAAAATCCTCCAGGTCTACCTTATGCCTGTACTTCTTTCCATTCACTAGCCCAATTTGGTTGTGAGGATCGAAATCAACCTAGGACCGATAGGATGTGAATGGATATCATTGCATTTCCAACTTGGCACTCTCGGCTGCCTGTGTCGTTGGGCAAGACTCCAACATATTTCCAATGAAGAATGGAAAGGAAATAGCCGCTTTCTGCCCAAATTGAGGCCCCTTTGTCCTCCTGCCCCAAAAACTTGTCCCCTCGTTCTGGCGTCCCCCTATCCCTGACGGTGGTGTAACTATGAATGTTAGGTATGGAAATTAATAGAGGCAGAGCTAATAGGAAGCCGTGGTTGAATCAAGGGAAATACATTGATACTATATTATAGACATTTAATGTGCAAGATAGTAAATCTGTAAACATCCCTTAATCTATAGGCACTAAGCTGTCTTTAGAATAATGTACTAATTCTCAAGAGGATTTGGAGGACATGTTCAATGTTACTTATGCTGGTGCATTAGGAAGTTTGATGCATGCCATGGTTAGTACTTGATTGGACATTGCCTAAGCAATAGGATTTGTTATCATGGGACAAGTTGTTGAATATACAAGGCTTTGTGGATTCAAATTGGGCTAAAGATATTGACAATAGGAGATTTGCAAGCATGGCTATGTTTTTACTTTGTTTGGAGGAGTAGTAAATTGGATGAGTAAAAGACAATCCACAATTCCACCATTGAAGTAGAGTATTTGGTTACAACACATGCTTGCAAGGAAGCAATGTGGCTAGAGAGATTGAATATTGGTATTGGCTTTGGAAGCAAGACAATGGCAATCAATTGTGATAGTTAAAGTGCAATTTGTTTATCAAAATAATGTATTGTACTATGCTTGTACAAAGCATGTAGATGCCGAGTCTCATTTTTCTTGGGAGATGGTAGAGGCTAAGAAGGTTTAGGAGGAAAAAGTTGATACTTTAGTAAATGTAGTTGGCTCTTTGAGAAAGCTAGTGTGCATTGAAACATTTTGTTGGTGCTAGGATGTAATGGGGTTTGTGCTTTTTCTATACTTAGTTTCTTTCCAATTATTTTGCAACTCTCCTATGGTAAATATCAAGTGGGACAATTTTGGAACTTTCATGTGCTGTTCAACTGCAAAGTGTTCTTGGTGAGAAGAAGTTTCATCTCAGGCAATAGGATGGAAAATTGTTGGAGTGTGTGCACTAATTGTAGAAGGTAGGTGGATGATCAGGAAGGTGCTCTAGATCATGGGATTGCTACCTCTATCTATTGCTACAAGCAATGAGAATGGTGTTGGTGGTACCATGACATTGTTGTACTACTTATTCATAGTGCTATCTTCTACACAAAGGATGTGTGGTCAACCATTGATGAATTGGGCCTATAGTGGGAGTCTTTAGATTGAAAGTCTTTTGTTGGTTGGGAAGATCTCATGGGAGTGACATGTGGCAGAGTTAATGTCATGGCATGGTCTATTTTTAGTTGTATGATAGTTGGTATTCCATAGGCGGTTAGGATCTAGAATTAGTTGGTATTCTAGGAATTGATTCCGTCTTCATCTAAGCCAAGACATGAAAGGAGTAGGTTGATAATGATGAATGTGTGTGTAGGGCTGCACACTATGATGAGCACACACTTATATTGAGAGGAGGGGGGTGAATCAATACAATACAATCTTTTACTTTTTCAAACTAACTACCACGATAATATCAATTGCACAATATCATTTGAAAGAAAAAATAAATGAGCAATGGAAAGTACTAACTAATGAGCATTGTTTGAAGGAAAAAGATTACCAAAAAATAGAGAAGCCAACCAAGCACCACCAAATTCAAAGGAGACACAAGAATTTGATAAGGGGAAAAAACAAGAAAAAACCCCAATATTATGAATGGAGGCAAAATGACTAAGAATGATATAAAGAGAGAGAGAGAGCACTTAAGCCTTAAGCTTGCTTGCTTGAATGAAGGATGAGAGGAGAGACACCTCAATATATAGAGGTGAGAAGAGGAGTTAGAATTAGAAATTAACTCCCAACTCAATGAATGCCACCATTCATCTATGTGCGTGCAATGTGTTAAGAACCTCTTAAGGAGGTGGCTACAAATATTCCTTAATAAAGGAATTAAAAATAAAATGAGTCATCCTCACACATGTGTGAGAAGACAAAAAGACAATAGACTTGTAGGGATTCCTTTGGAATATTCCTACAAGTTAATAAATAATTACAATTAAAGAATAACCTTTACCAAGTAAAGATTAATCTTCTAACATCCCCCCTTAAGCTTTACTTGGGGAGTTTACACCAAGCCCTTCAATGGGTTGCAATCCTAGATTTTTACAATGAAATAGAAATTTATCTTTACAAAGAGCTTTGGTGAGAATATCTGCCACTTGATCTTCACCTTTACAATACAAAAGAGAAATTTGCTTGTCTTCAATGTGCTCTCTAATGAAATGATGTTGAAGAGTAATGTGCTTAGTCCTTGCATGAAAAATTGGATTCTTGGCCAAAGAAATGGCACTTTGATTATCACAATATAAAGGACTAGGATCCATTTGAGGTTGACCCAATTCTTCAAGTAATCTTCTTACCCATAATGCTTCTTTGGATGCATTTGTACAACCTTTATATTCAACTTCTGTAGAACAAAGAGAAGTAGATTGTTGTTTCTTACTATTCCATGAGATTGCACTTGATCCAACAAAGAAACAATAACCACAAGTGGATCTCCCATCATTGGGATCACCTCCTAAATCTGAATCAGTATAACCTTTTAAAGAAAAATCACAATTTGCATCATAAAAGAGACCAAGATTAACAGTGCCTTTAACATATCGTAAAATTCTTTTTGCAACTTTAAAATGAGTTTGTTGTGGTTTAGACATAAATCTAGAAACTAAACCAACACTATAAGAATTAGAAATATTAGGTCTAGTAAGAGTTAAATAATTCAAACTACCAACTAATTGCCTATACAAAGTAGGATCAACTGAAGGAGTTTCTATATCAGCCATTAATTCAGTTCCTAATTCACAAGGAGTAGAAACACACTTTGCATCATTCATTTAAATCTATCTAAGAGATCTTGAGCATATTTATGTTGAGAAAGAAAAATACCTTTAGGCGTTTTCCAAATTTGCATACCCAAAAAATAACGTAATGTTGACGTGGTTTTTGTGACCGCACCAAACAGCAGAACAAAATAGTCCGAAAGCTACTCCATTCTCTCTTGATCAAAGTATTCCGTGCGCTAAGATTGCGAGAAAGTTGGCATGTTCAACTCCAAGGTTCCGAATACTTAGAATACCCTCAGTTGGTTGATGTGTGTTGCTGTGTTCTTACGAGGGGACTTACGCAATTGTTCAGGATTCTTGCAGTTAACAGTAGGTGTATACTTTGAAGGGGTTATTGCGTGTATGATTTGGCAATATAGTTCGTTTTCCTAAAGCTAATCAGAGATGTACGGAAAGTAAATGAGTGTAGGGCCTAAGAAACTTATATTCTATTCTAATGTAGGATATGTGGAGCTTGATTTCAGTAGACTTCAACCGAATTTCACCTAGCCTCACGTTGGACAGCCTCAGTAAAATTGGTGCAATCTTCAAAGGGATAGCAAAAGGTGTTCAAATTATAATTTAGCATACATACACCATCAGAACGACGCATATAAGTATACAAATCACAATCGAAGTTAAACTCAAGATAATTTCCAGTCGACCACGCAAGGCGAACTTATCATCAACAAGCCGCTGGTGGTATGGAATAAAATGAAGCTACCTCAATGAAACACCACACATCAAAGTAAACTACTTGCATGAAATGAAAATTATACTACTTGGATCCGAAAGGAAGAAGAGACCTTGCTAGCTATTCATGACAAAGACGAATTCCACCATCAATGAAAAGGTCTATTATCATGAAAGTGTTACACAACAATCTCCACAAAAGTTTTCAAAGGGAAAACTTTCTTTCTTCTCCACACTATGCTAAGCAAAATGTCTACTATGCTCTACTCTCTAGTCTCCAATCTCTAACTCAATTCTGATTCTAATCTCTATTCTAATGAATTACAAATGAGGGGGACTCCCCCTTTTATAGATAGCCCGGTCCCAAAAGACGGCTAGGGTTACAATCAATAGAGTGGCTAAGATTAAGCCACCTCAGCCCTAACCCTAAAAACTGCCAGAATGGGGAGTTGTGTAATAAATGACCAAAGATTCCCACTCACTCCCAAAAATAGTAAAGGCAATAAATGCCCACAATCAGTCTTCTAGAAGATCCTCGTCCAGCAGTGCATTCTCGTTCTCCTTCTCTCTGGTTGCAAACTCAACGAACCTGCCAAGAACAGCCTCAACTTCTTGAACTGAAATGGGTGGAACACAATCTAGCTGGAACTCTAGCACCGTGACTGATGTCTCATGCCGTGCACAATATTTTCTCCAAGCAACTAAGGAATCCTGCGTGCTCTGAATCAAACTGTTGAAAGTGGAGGTGTTCTCAAGGTCATCCTGTGTGAAGGTCTTCACCTCTGAAAAGAAAGGCACCAGCCTACCCCTCAAATTATCAACATTAACTTCATCCGGATTCAACCACCTAGCAGATATGGCCTCAAAAGTATTCTGAACTCCATCAATAATATTGGACATAGCCTTCCATACCCTAGTTGAATCTGCCTGTGCTGTGTCGAAGAAACCACGTCCCGTGATCGCTGAAGAATACCATCTGGAAAAGTCGTACCTGTCATTCTCCTGAATGACGCCTCCATCAATTAGCAATCGCAACGGAACATGCCTCAATGCCTCAAGACGCTGAATCACTTTGCTCTGATAAATAGAAGCATCTCCCCAAGCATGATCAATTGCCTCCATCCGTGCCAAAATACTGGAAGCCTGCTAAAAAGCAAAAGCAAGGTCCTCCATAAACTTTTCTGTCTCAGCACGAACTCCTGTGACCCACTTATCTACTTCCTATGCCATCTTCCCTAACTCCATCAAGCCACTGATTGACTCTCTAGGTATCTCTGCTAGAGGCTCTATCACTGGAATCTCCTGCCCACAAGAACGAGACAACTTCTGCACATATCCAATTAAAGCCTTGTGTTCTCGTTTCAACTTTTTATACTTTCCTTCCTTCTTGAATAACCTGTCTTTGAGGGCGAGGTAGGAGTTATCACACTCCTCTACAATCTGCACACCAGTAGGGCGTCCTAACTCCAAAGTTGTGACCACGTAATTCTCTGGCAATGCTTCATTTCGGTAACAATCAACCTGTGGCACAGCCATGTGAAGGGTGCGAGAGCCATCTTCCTCTGTTGATATCTTCGAAAACTTTCGTGCTCTTCTTTTGTGGAGGCGCACTGATCCTGTTCAAAAATTCCTCCATCTCCACTGCTGGATCAATCTCCTCGCTGGGGCTTCTTCTCATCCTATCCCTGAGCCAATCAGGTACATTGTACTGTATATCAAAGGGCTGCTGTTCTTGTGCCTCTACCTCTCGTACCTGCTCAACTTCTACATCATTTTGACGAGGCTCATCATCCTCAAGTGGCTGAGTATCTCCTGAAACTATATCATCATCATCCTCCATAGCCGCCTCTAACTCCTGCTGAAACTGAGGGTCAGTAGTAGTCCCCTCATCATCCTCCTGATCAACTCTATTAGGTGCGTTGACACTCTGGCTAACTGATTCTCTCCATGGAGGCTGATTATTATCCTGTACTACTTGCACCTGATTCAATGCATTCCTCTGATCAGCAAATAAAGAGACCTCCTGTATACTTGGAGAACGTGTCTCCAATGGTGTGGGCGATTCAACTGCAAATCGTGGAGGCTCTGGCTGAATGGGCTCCTGCCGAACTGGCTCTTTCCTTCTGGATTCTGGACCTCGTGTAATCTGTTTCTTCCTACCGGTGGTGGGTGTTCTGTGATCTCCCATCAAATTGTAAGTCAAAGCAATTGACCTACTCTTCAACCTGCCCACACGCCTATCAACCCACGCTCTAGTAAATGTCAGGACCGGAATAGAAAGTGTATCCAAGTCAGCCACCTTTGGTTCTGACCAATCTGGGAGTGGAAGCGGAGTATCTCTCATTGCTGCATAATCTGGATGTACAACATCCATGTCCTCATTCACCTGGTCTGGAACCGGAACAACTTCGCACTCCGTGATCAAAGTAATTGGCAACCGAGAGAACATTCTTTTCCTGACTTCAATCTCATCTGATGCATCAGCCCAATAGTCCTCAATATTTGCCTTATGTTTAAACTCTTCTGACAGTACCCATTTGATGTTATTATGTGGGTCATAGTGCTGTCGGCTGGTGTGATATGAAAAGTGATAAAATTGAAGCTCACTCTCGGCTTCTCTAGCTGCCTGTATTAAAGGATACACCTCATCTGAGTTGCCCATGACAATTGGGAATTCAATTCCTCCCTTCTTCTTCTTCTTTTGAATTTTATCGTAGGCAAGCAATTGCCTAGATATCTCTAACATCAATATTCTATCGGTTGGATACTTAGGCAGCCTATATGGATATGATGAAAAACCTTGCAGCCTTATGTAAGAAAACTTCAAAAACTGAATAAACCAGCACTCATACCTTTCAATCAACTCTTGGGCCTCCCTCGAGATTCTGTGGTGTAACCGCTCCTGAAGCAATCTCGTGATATGCATGGTGAAGGCATCGTTGACATGCTTGTAATAGGTGGTACTAGCCAAGTGCAACTGTGGACAAGCATCATGTATTTTGAATTGGTGAGAGCCACAACCAACAGGTTCCTTGTATGAAATTCCTCTGTATTTCGTCGTACGAGCCAACATGTAAATGATGTAAGAGCTCATGTAAAACGTCTTCGTCCTTCTCAGGCTCAGGAGCTGCTCATGCAAATTGTCACTGATCATCTCGGCCCAATTGACGTAGTCTTTCCCTTCCAGCACGAGGTTGATGTAGTAAAACATCCATGGCTCGAAAATAAAGGACTGTGGGCAACCACCAACTCTGCTCAGCATCATAATGAGATCACAATATTCCTGCTTCAAGTCATCCGCTATGATTTGCTTTGGCAACTTTGTACGAGAAGGCCTGGGATTGCTCATCCAGTGAGTGTTGATTGTCTCCGTGCATCTCTCAAATGTAGAGGCATACATCCGCTCAGCTCGCTCTCTGGATTTGTAAACCATATTTCGCTGCACCGGGATCCCGAAAGCCTCACCAATGGCAGCAGGAGTAAGATTGGCTAGCACTTGGCCATCTGGTGACATGATCGATCTGTGATCCTTCTCATAATAATTGGCGCACTCCATCATCAGCTCCGAACATTGAATGGCTGGTGGGAAACTAGCAGCTGCATATAATCCGCTTCAAACAATATTGTGCGAAGTGGTTGAAGGTCGATGACTTCCAATCCCCAACATTCTGTTCTTGAAGGTCTCTAGGTTGATGGAGCCCAAGTTGGTATTTGGTAGCTTGCCCAACTTCGAAATGAATTTTGACTCTGGCATGAATGTTTTGCTCAGCTTCTTGATCACAGCCTGTCTGGATGCACCATTGTTATCTTTGCCAGTCCCCCTTGCCTTAGCCATCTGTAGGACAATAAACATTCATCAACAATTCATCTTAGAAAAATAAATAAAATACCTTGAAGGGCTGCCAGTAGACTTTTTAAAATTTGAGAAGTTGCAACATTCAATTCTTTTGCAAACCTCAACTTCTCCTTCACAAGATTTCGAACTTCAATCACTTAGCAAATGAATTTCCAAGCAAGCCTTAGCGACTTCACTACTTCCAGCAACTTCAATCAGCAAGTTGAACTTTGGTAAATTTGTACTTCTTCAAATCAGCAAGTTCGCACCTTTTAAGCTCTTTGAAACTTCTCACCTCAAGGTATGCTTCTTAGCTTCAGCAATATAATCTTCCTTCAAGCCTCAGCAAATTCAAACTTCAGCAACAAATCAAACTTCAGCAATAACCCAAGCAAGTGCGCACCTCCAGAAGTTTCAGCCTTTAGCAACTTTGAACTTCAGATTTTGGAGCTTAACCACCAACTCAAGTCGTCCCTCTCAGCTTCACTTCAGCAACACTTAGCAACAAGCAAATTCGCACTTCTCCAGCTGTGAAAAACAAGTGAGAAACTTCTCAATTTTATAGCCAAAAATCGAATTCTAGAAGGAGCCAATTATAGCCAGTACATTTAATTTCCACCACTCCACTTCAAAAATTCGAATTTTCCCTCTCTGATATTTCTGACACTTGTCTTTCGACGTCAGGAATCTTGTCCTTCTAGAAGTTCAACTTTGACTGGCATCTTTTAATTTACCTTCGAAAAATTCAATTTAAATTCATCTTTTTAATTCACCAGCCGGAGCTTTGTCACTTGAATTCAAATTTACTTCTCTTCAGCTCTGGAAAATTCACTTTTGAAGAACTGGATCAAAATCATCTAGGCAACTGATTTCAAATTCGTTGTCCGGAGAAATTCATCTTGAATACACATTTTATTCACTCTGCCTTAGAAAATTTTCAAATTTCCCTTAGGAAATTCATCAACCTGGTGCCCATTAAAATCTTTACCTCAAAATCCTTGGCAAGCTGCGGAAGACCTAGAAAACCATTTCTCATCGATAATCTTCAATACCCAGAAGAAAATCTCTTTCAGAACTTGTCGAATCCATGGGTACCCAACGAACGGGTTCATTTAATTTTTCTAAATTTTGAACCTTAGAAAATATTATTCTATCAATTTTAAATCCGTTCTTCACATGTGATCACCCTGTGTTGCTCCAACTTGAGAAATTTGAATTCATCCTGTATTGTCATCATCTTCTGACTTTATCTCTGAAAAAAATTTGCTCGCGCTCTAAGAAAATTTATTCACCTTGAGTTCTAGGTGTATTTTATAAGGAAGAAAATATTTTGCCTTAGAAAATTTTAAATCATCTTGGAAATTTTTGCCTTGAAAATTCTTCGCCTTAAAAATTTTATTCAATCTTGCTCATCCTTGCCTGGGAGAAAATCATCAACTCTACTTAGCAGATCTCCATGAGGGCGCTTAGCACATTTTATCCTCTAACACCTTCAATGCCTTAGGAAAAATTTATCATTTTGAAAATTTCAACGCTTAGCAACTTGTTTTATTCATCGCCTCACATTTCATTTCATACTTGGAAAATATGTTTACTTGAAGTTCCAACGCCTTAGGAGAAATTCTCATAACATCATCTTATATTTCACTTTACCACCCTTGGCGCATAGCACTTGGAGGAAAATCAAAAACCACGCCTAGCATTTATTCCATCCTTGGCAATATTTTCTAACACCTTATAACACATTCACCCTTGGCACATATAGCACTTGAAGAGGAAAATCGCCACGCCTAGCATTCACCTTGCTTTGACCACACCTTGGAATATTTTCTAACGCCTTTTATCCCATTCACCACCTTGTATTTACTTTTACCACCTTCAACTTGGGCGCATTTTGCCTAGGCAAGAGGATGACTCTTCAACTTCTCATCTTTTGTCCTCACTTGACCTCACTTGGGCGCATTTCCATGTAGGTGAAGGATGAAAATCGTTGACTTGTTGACTTTTTTTAACTTTGGGCGCATTTTAGATGTAGAGGAGGATGAAACATTTTACCACGTCCTTCTATGACCTTTCACCTCCCTTGTTTTTGTCTTCACATGCATGCTTTTGGGCGCATTTTGCCTATGTAGGGGGATGAAAATCTTTGACCCCTTTGACTTCTTCTAAACTTGGTGCATTTCACCCCTTGAGAAGGATGGGCACATTTGGAGGGGTGAGGAGGACGAACTCATCACTTAGAAAATTTTCTAACTCTCATGCTTCAAGGTGGGCGCATTTTGGCATGGCTACAAGATGAAAATTGTTGACTTTCCTTGACTTTTTGCATTTTGGGCGCATTTTAGCCTTGATGAAGGATGGGCGCATTTTGCCCCTTGAGCAGGATGAAACTTCATACTTAGAATATTTTCATGTTTTCTCCAGTTTCCCTTGGGCGCATTTGAGCTAGGCAGGAGGATGAGGAATGTTGACTTACTTTGACCTTCCTCCTTGGGCGCATTTAGGCCTAGGTGAAGAACGAATTTTATACTTAGAAATTTTTTTTTATCACATCTTCATCAACTTGGGCGCATTTTGCCATGGCTGCAGGATGAAGTTCCAGACTTAATCAATTTTTCCTCGTTTTCGCCAGTTTATCCATGCCCTGCTATTTATAGTAAGCCCTCTGATTTTGCATCTCTAAAGCTCCGAATGATTTGAAATTTTAAACACTGCATCCTCATGACCTGGTTATCCTGTTGACACTGCTATTTTTAGTCGGCCTGCTATTTTTAGCCCATTTCTGAAGATGATTTACTATAAATAGCAAATGCTTGCTTCTGATAGCTCCACTGCTCCGATCAACTTGAAATTTGAATGGTGTGGTCCTCACCACGTGACCTTGCTGCTGACATCGGCGCATGCACCTGACTTGCTATTTTTAGCCTGTTTCCAAAATGACTTACTATAAATAGTAAGTGCTCCGTTTGACCTGAAATTTTACCAGCAGATAGCTTGAAGGATGCTGATCGCGGTGGTTTACACTGGTTTTCGAAAATTCTGACTTTTTACCCCTCTTTTCAGGCTCTGAAGTTGGAAACCCTAATTTGCTCTGCATGCGTATCAAATGATCTCTGTTTGCTCTCGTTTCTGTTGCATTGCGATCAGGTCGTGATTCTGAATTGCTGGGAAGTGACTGCCGGGACGCACCTGCTAAAAATAGCAAGTTCCTTACTGAGTGATTATCTCCATTTGCATGTCATACCACTGCGTAGGTCTCGAAAAACCCATAAAGAATCACCCGACATGCAAAAGAAACCCTGACATGCAAACCCTAAAAATAGCCTCCGAAGGTTGAACTCTGAAAGTTGTCGTCTCGTTTTGCATGTTACATTGTTGCGAAGGTCTCAAAAAATCCAGAAGGAATATGCAGACATGCAAAGAAAAACTCTGCGTCTAAACCCTGAAATTTGTCCTGAATGTTGGACTGCTAAAAATAGAAAGTTGTCTGTTTTCGCTCAAATTTTGCACGCGAGTAGCCTGATGTGCTCTGAATGCTGTGTGATTGTCGGAATCTCAAAAATGCTGACGGATTAACTGTAACTTCACACTTACTAAAAATAGTAAGTACCTCGGAATCTGATGAAAACTTGCTGAGAGCCTGCTGGAAGCATACTGACAACAATGTTAAGCTCTGTTCTCAATTTGTTTACTTCGTTCGACCTTGGATTGACCAGGAAAGATAAAACCCTAATTTTCAGACTTGGTCAATTTCATGCTTAAGCTCAATGAAAGGCACAATCCACGAAAGGAAAACATCAAAAAAGAGACAGAAATAGAGAGAGAGAGAAACCCAAGCCAAAAGACCAGAATGGAGCAAAAATTAGGGGGTTCCCATTTGAATGGGGTGATGTGTGAAAAGGTCACAACACGTAATAGGCCCGAATCAGTCATTTGAAATTGTTGATTGAGTTGAGACTTAACATCACTAATCAAATTGTTAGAACTAGAAGTGATAATTAGATCATCAACATATAAAATAATAATCACAGTATGATTTTCACTATGCTTAATATATAAATTTGGATAATTTTTACTTCTAATGAAACCTTGAGATAAAAAGAAAGCATTAATTTTTGAATACCATTCTCTAGGAGATTGTTTTAAACCATAAATTGATTTCTTCAATTTGCAAACAAGATGTTCATTGCCTTCCTTAATGAAACCCAAAGGTTGAGACATATAAATTTTTTCATGTAAATCACCATTTAAAAATGCACTTTTAACATCCATTTGATGAATAGGCCAATGCATATGAGAAGCTAAAGCAACAACTAATTTATTAGTTGGTATCTTAGCTACTCGAGCAAATGTTTCATTATAATCTAAACCTTCAACTTGAGAGAAGCCCCTAGCAACTAATCTAGCTTTAAACTTGCTAACTTCATTATTTGCATTAACCTTAGTTTTATACAATCATTTGCATGAAACAAGATTCTTACCTTGAGGTAAGGGAACTAAATCCCAAGTTTTATTAGCAATTGAAGTATCATATTCTTCTTGCATGGCCTTTTGCCAATGAGGTTGATCTTTAGCTTGTTCATAAGTTTGAGGATCATTTGAATGCATAATGTTAGACATCAAAGTGTAATTACAATAATTTTCCTTTCTAGTTTTAGATTGATTCATCCTAGCTAAAATATCCTCACTTTCTTGCATCAATTTTTTAATCCATTCCTAGGCTTTCTTTTAGATGTAGGAGTATCATCACTAGAAGAAGAATCGTGAGGAGAAATTTCAACATTTTCATCATCACTATCACTATGAGTAAGAGATGCATTAGGAGGGTTAAGAGAAGATTCAACTTAGGATTATCCTCCACAACAATAACTTTATTTTGAGAAGATTCAATATCAGGCACTTTAGAACAATCAAGAACACCATTTTTAGCAATGTATATATCTTTAGCAACTTTAACTTTGTTAGTAAAAGGATTATAAACTCTATAAGCTTTAGAATGTTCATCATAACCAACGAAAATATGATAAGAAGATTTAAGATCTAATTTTTGCCTCTTTTCTTTAGGTTTGTGAACATAAGCAATTGAACCAAAAATTCTTAAATGCTTAAGATTGGGCTTCCTACCAGACCAAGCTTCTTCAGGAGTTATATCCTTTAAAGCTTTAGTAGGAGTCCTATTAATAATGTAAGTAGCACAAAACATAGCTTCTGCCCAAAATTTATAAGACATATTTTTAGCATGTAACATACATCTAGCCATTTCAACAATAGTTCTATGCTTCCTTTCTGCTACATCATTTTGTTGAGGTGTATAGGGAATAGTTAGCTCATGCTTAATACCAAATGATATCAAATAACTATTAAAAACATTGTTCACATATTCTTTACTATTATAAGTTCTAAGAATTTTAAGTTTTAAACGAGATCACCTTTCAACAAATTTATGAAATTCAGAAAATATATCAAGAACTTGATCCTTACTATGAAGAAAATAGATCCAAGTTATTCCAGAATAATCATCAACAAAAGTAAGTGCATACCTTGATCCTTGGATGGAGTTATTCTCCATGGGTCCCAAAATGTCACTATGAACTAGGTGCAACTTATGAGTTGCCCTCCAGGATTGACCTTGTGGAAAGGACCCCCATGCATCTTACCACTCATGCATCCTGTGCATACAATTTTTGATGGAACAATACTAGGCAATCCATCTACCATATTAGGTTTTTGCATCAAGGAAATATTGTTAGTATTAATATGACCAAGTCTTTCATGCCAAACATTAAAATCAATGGTAGATATTAAAAAGCATCTAGATCGAGCAAACTCATAAAATTTGAACAAATTATCATTGTCTAATTTAGCATTAGCAATGACCTTGGATCAATAACATAGCACATATCTTTGTAAAATTCTATTTTATAATCTTGACAAAGCTTAGCAACTGAAAGCAAACTAGTCTTTAATTCAGGAACATTTAAAACATCACACAATTTACCATTAGGAACATTCACATCTCCAATTGCTTCGATTTACAAGTATGATTATTAGCAAGTTGAAGAGGAACATTAGACATATTAGGTTGCATAGACTCAAAAACTTCTTTATGTGAAGTAACATGTTGAGATGCACCTGAATCAATAACCCATTCAAGAGGTTGTGAAGAATTCAAAGTACAAGTAAAAGCATGTATAGATTGATTTGCATTGTTATGAAACTTATGATTATTAGGTTTATTTTGTTGTTGATGATTTTGCTTCATAGGGTTTTTCTCATTTTGCTTCTTTAAACAAGTATTTTGCCAATGATCGTCCTTATTACAATAAAAGCAATGAGGCCTTTTAGAAGAAGCATCTTCCTAAGATCATTGCCATTATTATAATGAGGTTTATTATTATAATATTGTTTAGAATGAGGCTTAAAGTTTTTCATATGATTAGACAAAAGGGCATGTTCATTAGATTTAAGATTACCAAATTGAATTAACTTAGCTTTTTCTTGTCTTAATAAATTGCAAAAAATATCATAAGTTAATTGAGTAGCTAAAGAAAGAATAGCTAATTGAGCATGAATATTAGTAATAAACCGCTGAAATTGCCTAAAATAAGATAAATTAATCTAAGATCTTCTAATTTTACTCCTAAACCTTGCAATTGACTATTCAAAGCATCAAATTTTAGTAAAAAATCATCCATAGATTTAAAATCAGAATACCTTAGATCTTCAAGTTGATCTTGCAGTTGAATTTTTCTAGATTCATTTGAACTATCATAAATAACTTTGAGTTTGTCCCATGCTTCATAGGCTTTTGTACATGTCCCAATGTGAACATATAATTCAGGTGACATGGAAATACCTATGAGGCCAAGAGCTTCCATTTTTTTTGATCATCTTTGGATGCAGACGGATCGGGTTTCGAGTTTGGAATCCTTAGTAGCATCCAAAAGATGTTTAAAACGAAAAATAAAAGAGATATGAGTTTTTCAAGAGTGAGTAAAAAGAATTTAATTTAATTTTTGGAATTAAAGTTGACATTGTAAATAGATTTAAATTCACAAAACTTAGTACAAGAAATAATTTTACAACTTTATGAAGGAAATAATACTCTTGAAGGTAATTTTTTTTAAAAAAAATCCCTTTATTTAAATGATTAATTTAAATACAATATCAAATAAAAAACAATGATTTTTTTATAGATTTAACTAATATTGCAAAAAAAACTTAGAAAACTCTAGATAAAATATCTTGCACAAAGGGTTAGGAAACTTTGAATTGAAATTTGGAAAACAAGATAAACCCTTATTGGGTTTTCTAAAAAACTTGCACTAAATGCAAACAAATTTAAGAACAGTTTATTTGAAATAAGAAACAATTAGAAAACTGAAATTCCTGCACAATAAAACAAAGTTAGAAAAACAAATATCAAACAAAAAAACAAGTTAGACTTTGACTCTTCTCCTCCTCTCTTAGAGTGCCTCCAATGGTGTGCTTAAAAACTTGGTAAGCCTTCAACAATGTAGCTCACTAAAGATTAGTAATACCAAAGCTTTGATACCATGAAAGGAAAAATAAATGAGCAATGAAAAGTACTAACTAATGAGCATTGTTTGAAGGGAAGAGATTACCAAGAAATAGAGAAGCCAACCAAGCACTGCCAAATGCAAAGGAGACACAAGAATTTGATAAGGGGAAAAAACAACAAAAAACCCCAATATTATGAATGAAGGCAAAATGCCTAAGAACGATACAAAGAGAGAGAGAGAGCACTTAACCTTTAAGCTTGCTTGCTTGAATGAAGAATGAGAGGAGAGGCACCTCAATATATAGAGGTGAGAAGAGGAGTTAGAATTAGAAAGTACTCCCAACTCAATGAATGCTAACATTCATCTATGTGTGTGCAATGTGTTAAGAACCTCTTAAGGAGGTGGATACAAATATTCCTTAATAAAGGAATTAAAAATAAAATGAGTCATCCTCACATGTGTAAGAAGACAAAAATACAAAAGACTTGTAGGGATTCCTTTGGAATATTCCTACAAGTTAATAAATAATTACAATTAAAGAATAACCTTTACCAAGTAAAGATTAATCTTCTAACATCATTTACATAAGATCTAACAATTATGCAACACAAGAGCACACGATTTACGTGGACCCTTACAGGAGAAAACCATAGAAAAATATTGCTTTTATATAAATTTATTTTATAGTCTTTGTAGGCACCAACCTACAAGTACCAATCTCTTCTTATATGATTTGTAGGCACCAACCCACTAGACACACCAATCCCCACAACTCAGCACCAACCAGTGAACCCCGGGGACGTGTCCCCCCCCTAGGCCCTAGCGTTTCTGGAATGGGGACGTCCTGGAGACGTGGGGACGGCGTTCCCACGTCTTCGGCGGCGCCACCTTTTTTTACCTCGCTGCCGGAGACGCGGAAATGTCCCGGTGTCTCTAAGATGCCGAGAGAGACGCCTGGGCGTCCCTTGAGCGTCTCGGGGACGCCCAGGCATCTCCCGTGGCGGACAGGAAAAAAGACAGGCAAAAAGGTCATTAAAAAAAAAATTTAAGACATTTTTTTTATATTTTATTGGTTCTATTCGAACCCTAAGGGCATGTGGGCCCCATCTACACTCTTACATGCCTTCAAAAGGCCCTCCAATCTTCATTTTTATTCACATTTGTATTTCTACTTGTTTGCTACAGCAAGAAGAAGAGTGAAGGCTGAGGAAAGAGTGATTGGAGGAGTGAAAGGAGTGATTGCAAGTGAAAAAGGAGTGTCAAGGAGCAAGAAAAAGAAGAGGAGGAAGATTTTTCACCTTGTTGAAGAGATTTTTCAAGCAAAAGGTAGGGTTTTTAACTGATTTTTTATTTTATTTTCTGATTTTCAATGTTTTTTCATTTCTTGTTGTTTCATTTTTTAATTTTTCTTATTTCATTTCTTAGTGTTCCATTTTCTAAATTAATTTAGATTTTGTTTTGCAATTTAAAATTTGTTAAAAAATTTAAAATAGAGTTTTATTTTTTTAATTTTAAAGTAGGGCATAGGCTGAAATTATGTGTTTATTGATTTTTTTTTTCATTTTGTGAAATGAAGTGTCAAAATGAGCTCCCATAGTCATGAAATGAGTGAGGATGAGATGGAAACTCATTCTCATAGTGCAAGCCAATCAGAATATGAACCTGACCATGAGGATGAGCCCAATGAGGGGGGTGAGCATGGGTCAAATCCGGAAGGGAAAACTAGTTCCATAGCTAGTGCACCAATTTCTAATGATTGCCTCTCCCAGCTTTTGGCAAAGTGGGCTAGGGGTCCTTATGATCCCAAATCTCCTCTCAAACAGTTTGCAACAAGAATAACAACCCCAACGTCATCAACTGGTGGTACGAGGAAATGGAAATGCAACATTTGTGGTGATGATTGGTTTGGGAGCATCACCAGAGTTAATGGACACTTCCTCTTTTGGCCAGGAAAGGGTGTGGGAGCATGTGATTTTTTGAAGAAACCTAAAAATTTGAAATATAGAATTGAGTTCAACAAGCTTTGGGGTGTACCAGATGACGTGGCAATTCCAATGCCTACTACCTTGTCTGGTAGGCAACATATTCAGACTATTCAATAGATTCAGGAGCAGCAAATGCAGAAGCAGCCACATATTTCTACTCCTACATTGCATCAGAGAGCAGGAACATTGTCAGGGTCAGCCTCAAGACCGTCATCCACTTATAGCACTATGGCTGAATCACAATAGGGCAAGGGGAAACGCAAGATGCAAAGTCAGCCTAACCCCATAGCTGATTTATTTAATGTGCACCTGAGGGATCAGATAGATGATTCCATTGGCAGGTTCTTTTTTGCCAATGGAATCCCATTCCATGTAGCTCGATCTCCTTATTATAAGGAGATGATGTCGATGGTGGCGAAGGGAGGACCATCATATGTGCCACCAGGTGAGCACAAATTGAGGACCACGATCTTGGATAACAACTATGCCAAGATCAATTCATTGATGGAGACGATGAGGGCATGTTGGGAGGAGTCTGGATGTAGCATAGTTATGGATGGGTGGACGGACATTAGGCATCGTCCACTCATCAATGTCATAGTTACATGCTTAGAGGCCCATTCTTTCTCAGGGCGGTTGATTGTTCAGGGCATCGAAAAGATGCTGATTTTCAGTTTGAGATCCTTCGGGCAGCTATTGAGGAGATTGGGCCACAAAATGTGGTCCAAGTAGTGACAGATGCAACACATGTGTGCAGAGCTGCAGGGAGGCTTATTGAGGCAGCATACAGACACATTTGGTGGACTCCATGTTGTGTGCATGCCATGAACAATGCACTCAAGGACATGGGGAAGATTGAGTGGATTAGAGGAGTGGTCAACAATGCTAGAGATGTGCAGATGTATATCTGCAACCACCACACTTCACATGCCATCTTCAGGAGCTTCGCGAAGGAGTTCTTGAAACCAGTTGAGACCAGATATGCATCCTATTTCATTCTTTTGGAGAGAATGCTTGAGTTGCAAGAGCCACTGCAACTCATGGTTATGACACAAGAATGGAATCGTTGGGATGGGGCTAGGACAGAGCAGGGGAAGAGGGTGAAGGAGATAGTGAAGAGTGATGCATTTTGGCATGATGCAAAATATATTGTCGCCATCATTACACCAGTTGTACAGGTCATCAGATATGGGGATGGGGATGCACCTAACCTTGGGGAGGTGTATGAGTGCATTGATTCTATGCTTGGTCAGATAAAGGGCAGTTGTGCAAGAGAAGGACCCCACGTTAGCATTCTACAATGTTTACATTTAGCCTATTAGATGGGACAGCCTAAACACTCCCTTGCACATGGCTGCTTATGCATTGAATCCGAAGTGGTACATGCCTAGGCCTGGTAGAGTTACACCGATTCAGGATGATGAGGTGAAGGAAGGGTTCTTCAGGTGCATTGATAGGATGTATGATGCTGAAGCTGCTGGCAACATTCGCACTGAGTGGACGAAATTTGCTACTCTTAGGGGTTATAAGGCTGCAGCAAAGGCAGACATAAGAACTATGGCACAGGAGGATCCGATTTTGTGGTGGACTTGTCATGGACTGAAATCACTGACTACCACACTAGCCATTCGTTTGCTGTCCCAGGTTTCTAGTTCTTCAGCTTCTGAGAGGAACTGGTCTACTTATAGCTTCATCCACTCTCTTAAGAGGAATAGACTTACCTCTAGGAGAGTAGAGAAGCTAGTGGTTGTACATAGTGCCTTGCGTATCACTGACCGCAGGACACGTGTGTACAAGGAGAGCCCAGGAGCACGATGGGATGTAGAGCCAGAGGAGCCATCACAGATTGATGAGGATGAGGATGCTTCAGATATAGGGTTGGTTGGTGTTCCTTTGGCGGATCTTGACCTTGGGGAGTCCAGTGGTTCCAGTGATGAGGAGTTTGCCGACCTCCCGAGGGATGATTAGAGGCCTTTGCCTCCTTCACTACATTTTGACATTTTGATTTTGTACTTGTTTTGATATCATGCTACTCATTGTAATCATCTTTATGATCAGATATTTTTGATATCATATAATAGAAATCTTCCATTTGCCGATTCAACAATTGTTACATTGTAGTATTGAGTATTACTATTCTAATTTCTAATTAGTAATTCGATATTGAAAACTTCAATATTCAATGTTCAATGTTCAAGTATTTACTATTTACTAATTTAGTATTTCAATTTTGCTATTTGTTACGTAACAACTAGCACCTCTGGAGTAAGAGTTGGTACAGACAACTATGCACACTACAGCAATGAGTGCTCTTCAAATTAGGAGGGAAGCTCCCTTGTTGTGCTTGACAAAAGTACTTGCAAATGGAAATAAACTAAACTAATTCTGCTGTAGAGGTACAAGGCTTTCTCGAAAACTATATACGTTGCAGTTGAGTTTTTCTGGTTTTGCAGATCTACTAACTACAACTAAACTTAATAACTTAAATTCTATCCAGTTTCCTCAAGAAAACAGAGCAAAGGTTTTGACTATCAGACGATAAACTAGTTCAGATTCTCTACTTGAAGGCAAGGTGGCGCAACTATTATCTCAATCTGAATAAGTTTATTAGGCACAAACAGATTTAAGAATTTACCATGACAATCTTATGAAACCCTATGTGGCATAACACTTGATTATAATAGTAAAGACTTCACAAAACAAATTTATCATCACAATCTTATGAAACCCTATGTGGCATAACACTTGATCATAATGGTAAAAGTTCACAAAGCAGATTTATCATCACAATTGCATGAAACCCTATGTGGCATAACAATTGATCGTAATGATAAATATGCACAAAACAGATTTATCTAAACTATGGAAATAATTCACCATCACAATCGCATGAAACCCTATGTGGCATAACAATTAATCATAATAGCAAAGACACATGAACAAATAACAAAAGAGCAATATTGAGGGCAAGGTAAGCGCAGCATATATTTCTCTCTCAAGCAAAAGTCAATTACAAATGAGCAAAATCTCTTATTTATATACATCAAGGTGTAGGGAACCCTAAAATCACCTTGAGTCATCTACAGTCTTGCAATGCATGCAAGATTCGCTGCCAAACCCTAATGAAGTAAACTATACAGTCAACCGGAAAACTACCATCAGTTAACCGAAACATCTAATCTAAAAATGGACAATGTGCAAGCATGCACGTCCTTATTGAAAGCGAGTTAACTGGAAGACTACCATTAGTTAACATAAAACCCTAAATGAAACTCCAAGTGTGTAAAGCTGATCTCAGAATAGATATGCATGAGACGAGACAGCAAGTTAACTTGAAAGGGTAATGCCAAGTTAACTCCTGTGTGTAATGTCTATCCTGAGAGGTGGGAACTGAAGTTTACTATCCGTGATCTCGAGAAACCAATCCCTCAATGAGATTGTTAACTGTATCACTATCTGAAGCTATGAGACTCTGTCGAAGAATGCTATGTCGATGCAGCATATCCTCACCAGCTGTGATCTGAGACTGAAGTTCACCTCTGCTCCTCGTTGCCTCGTCAAACAATGCTGACATGACTGTAAGCTGAGTAACCTTATAGCCAATGGTCTCCCCACTGAAAATGGTATGAATGAGTGCCTGGAGCTCTGACTGAACATCGGTAAGCTCAACATAGGCACCACCCTCGATCTGATACCGGCACGGTAAGCGAGATACTAGAGTCCTCACAAACCGGAGTGCACTAGTGACGTGCTCTCTACTCAGCCAATTCTGACGCCAAAGTCTCTTCTATCTTTTCTCTGAAAACCAATTGTGTTTTCCAAGAGTAGATAGCTTCTCTGTCCTCTGCATCTGTGACTGCATCATATGCCACACTCAGGTGAGCAATCATAATCTCATCCTTGGGTTTGTTAATTGCCATATCTCGCTCCTCATCCTGAAGACGAAGACGGAGCGCTCGTGCATTGTACCGCAACTGATATAACTCTGTAAGCATAGCACGGCCTCTAGCAACGAACTCATCTTCCCACTCATCCAAACGCTTGCCATATGCAATTAAGTGATTAAGTTGACTTTGCTCTGCTGGAGGCTCAAGCATCGGCGGGAGTGTGTTAATGGCATCTGGTCTATGTACAAGGCTTGAAATATATTGACGAAGCTGTCTGATTGCAGCCTTGAGGGCTGCCTTATCTTCTCCGTCCTTCAGTATTCTATCCCTGGCACTGTCTGTAGCAACTTGTAGGAGATCAACCTGAGTCTGGCGTGTGCTACGACCAAGGTTGACTGTGATAACCTCAAAATCCTGAGATTCCAACTCAGCCAAATTCTTCCCCTGAGGAGGTACAGCAGTCTCGACGACAATCTCCATGTCAGTGTTTCTCTCCACGTGGACCATATTCTTGACCCTCTTATCCGGCGCATCCTGGTAAACCTCATCAAAATCAGAATGATTAAGGACATAGGATGGCTGCCTCCTCTTCCTTCCTAGCTGAGCTTCGATCCAAGATTGGTCTCGGCTAATGCTTCTAGAAGGGTCTATACTAGCAATAGGATGTACTGACGAGAGTGAACGTGTAGAAGACCCACTGCAAGGTGGAGAGTCTAAATCCAATTCAATGTGAATTGGG
>VDFB02000363.1:21043398-21082011 GCA_007258455.2 Sequoia sempervirens
TGCTAAGTTGGATGTAGGTATAGGTTTACACCTTCGGAAGGGATGGGAAGCATCACTCAGGAGAAGGATTTGGTCTGGTAACCCTTAATGAACCTAACTGAGCTTACACACACACTCACTTACAGAATGGTTGAGTCAAGTCATAGTTCGGGAAATTGGTAAATCATCCTTTAGTCATGTTGTGTTGCATTAGGAAGGATCATAGTGATAAGTGCTTGGTATATGTGAGTTCTTCCTTGTATGACTATATTCAATCGATGAGATATATATACATGAAATGTATATATATGTATACATGTACATGTCGTCGATAACCCATGCACGTGTGTTAATATGTACATGAGTATACATAGGTAGACGTACTTGCACATGCTCATGGGCATGGGGATATCAAATGAACAATAAGACATGTATATATATGTAAATATAAACCATATGCATATATGTCTATCGATAGGATAGTAATTATATGTGATTGATTATATAAAAAAATGTATATATATGAGATATATGCATATATACATATATATACACATGTCGACATACATGTATGTGTTGACGTGAAGGAATGTCCATACGCGTATGTCGATATATATAAGTACACGTATATATAGATATATATACATATGATATTGTTTATAAAATGATAACATGGATATATTCATTCGAATATCGAGTGAATTATTTAAATGAACTTATTTGTCAAAAGAGTATATATATGTATTATATATAGTGGCTGATTTAATGAATATATGGCGCTTCATATTATAGCACAATATTAATATAGAACCCGCACATGAAAGCTTTGAAAGCATTGCTAATAATAAATCATGTGTTGTATAATGTATAGTGAATGTTAACTTATTGCATTAAGCCACATATATTATCTTTGCATATAATGTGTTGCATAGCATGTGATTAGTGGATATAGCATAGTGAAATAAAGTGTTGTGCACAATATTAAGGTGGTAAGTTAATATTGCAATGTGCTATATAAGTGAATAAAATAACGCTTAAAGTAAAGTTGATCCATATGCTATGTGTTGAATGCATAAACAAGACCAAGTCAAACTCTATGAAAATGCAGGCATTGGAATATTGACTTATTCTTCTGAGAAAACAACAAGCCAAAAGATAGGAAACATGGCGATTTGGTGGCGCCAAAATATGAAATGTATAATCTAAGTAGAAGTCTTTAACCTACAAATCAATTACTGGTTGACAAAAGCATGTACAATATGAAATGGTCAATTAGAAGTTGTCAAACTATGTGATTACTTACCTTGCATATCTGAATTACACTCTTTCCTTCCATGAATGAAACGACCTACTGTGCTATTTTGCTTAGTCTTAAGTTAGAAATCTTCCATATTTTAATAACTATGTTGAGTCAAATCAAGTGAACTGAGAAGTGTCACTTTGAGAAGCTAGTCTATAGGCAACAAAGACTCATATTTTTGTAAATAGAGCAGAGGTTTTTGTCATTTGAATATGGATTCACTTACATTCTGCTGCTTTTTATCTGTGATATTCTTATTACACTGAGAGTTACTTGTGAGGAGATTTGTGAGACATATTGTGTGAGTTATTGTGAGGAAATTCTGGGAAGAGGAATTGAGCAGGGGAAAGAGTTGCAAGGCTGATTCTTAGAGTGGGCTTGGCTAAGGAATCAGTTGGTCATATTGGAATATAGCGTATAACATGCATGAGATTCTAGTCTCTTTATGTTTTATCTGTTTTGGAAATATTGAGTGTCTTGATTGTATTTTTTGGGGAAATGCATTAAATTGCTAGAATAGAGGAACGATCTATTTGCTTATTGGAAAGGAAAAGAATCTAGTTGTTATGATTTCCTTATGAGTGTTTGTACATACTCCATACTAAGGAGTGGATATTATTAATAGTATTATATACTAGGATTGATGGAAGTGCGAATAGCTTAAAGAAGTTACTTAATACTTTTATATACCCTATATGGGAATTCAGATGATGATGTTTCTATTATACATAGATAGTCTACACTATAAGTATAAAGAATGCAAAAAGTATCAATGCCATGAAGTGACTTAACATTGTTAGCTTATAATGCTAGGAAACCTTGGGAATGATAAGGTTTATCAATACACCAATAGTGATGGTATGAAAGATATGATAAGACGTGATTTCATGCAAACCACATCAATAATCTATACTTGATTGATTCCTTGATCATTACTTTACTCTTGAATGAAACCCTAGGTTGAGAATAACCTATTTGGGTTGAGAAGTTTACTTGATTAATGATTGAAATACTAGGTTGAGAATTACCTAGTGGGTTGGGATATTTACTAAATTACTGATTGGAACCAATATGTTGAGAATAACTTACTTGGTCAAGTTGTTTATTTGATCTTTGTTTGGAACACATAGGTTGAGATTAACCTACATGATCAGACTAATCGTTGATTGTTGACTTTATCTTGGGATTAGCGTAAACCAAGGTTGAGATTAACCTATGTGGTTAAAGGTGATCACTTGAATTTGTGGATTACTAATTGATGGGAGCCATAGGTGGGATTACCTATTGAGTTGGTATTAATACCTAATTGGTTGATTTACACTCTTGACATGAAGTCATGTTATAGATGAAAATCTACTTTTTGAATAGTCTTTTATTGATAAGATTACACTCTTGAATATAGTCTTTTAGACTATACTTTTGAATGAGTCATTGTTGATATGATTATTCTTTGATTGAGGTCATTTATTGATGAAATTATACTCTTGATGAGAATCACTATTGATGTGATAAATATTCCTAAATGGAGTCATTTATTGATGAGTATTTATTCTATGATTAGATGAAGCTTATATAGCTATACTTTAGATCATGAGTTATTTGAGTCACAATGAGTTCATAGGTTATTCTTGGGATTAGATTGTCCAATGAAGGGGATAGCTTATACATGTCAATACTTAGGAGAAGTATCTTTGTGAATTGGAAATAGGAATAGGTTGTTTATGAGGTTAAAGATTACCCACGGAAGGGAATTACCTATGAATAGTATATGAATGGTCAAAATCCAAATTGAACTAAGCTAGTGTTTGTGAATAGGATGAATTTCACTCTAAGTATTGGGTGAAGAATACTTTGGCTGAAGTAGTGTAATTTGCCACTAGTTGCACTGTCAATTTATTGTGTTCCTGTTATGCATGCTAGATTAGGATTGTAGTTGGTATACAAGTTCTAGTTACGTAGGACACAACACTAAGCTCAAGAAGGCTATTGTTATGAGGTTACCATACAAAACTCTTCGTCGAAGGGAAGGACCATCTTACCATATGTGGTAGATGTGCGGGGGACCACATTAAGTCCATGGTTGGCGGAAAAGTGCTTGAGTGATGCTTCTCCTCATAAGTTGGTGGTCGAGGTTTGGGGATGTTTTCGCGAAGGAATTAGGGACATCTAGAATGTATGCACCAATGCAACGTCATTTGGACCAATTTGTATATCTATTTCCAATGAAGCTTAGGAGAGCTACGTATGTATGTATCTTGTACCCATTTATATGAAAAGATGTAAACATGAATGATAACTTGAGTTTATTCAATATGAAATCAATATTATGGAAGGATCGTTAAATTACAATGAATTGCAAAGGAAGTTTGGAATCGTGGTTGTTTCAAATGTGCATGTAATTTACATTAAATGGAAATAAAAAAATTATTGCTATATTATGGCATCATGGGTTATTCACTTGAGGTGAAAACTTAGAAAATTCTTTGAGTAGAACACCGAGGTTGTTACAAGCATGGGGGATGTATGTAGATAGTAGGAAAATAAAAAAAGTTACCATCAAATATAATTTTTCTATACCCTACCTAAAACATGATGGTTGTGGTTGTAGGAGCTTCATATTTTATTACTATTGAGCTACATAGTGGCTAATATAAAATTCACATTCTAGACGATGATAAATGGATTTTTTCCAAGACTAAGGATGACTTGTATGCATGGTTGGAAATGCCATTAGATGATCCAATGCACCCAACATATTCACAAGGATGATGAATATAGTGATATGAGATTATATTGGTAAGTTTTTGGTAGTTTGTTTTGATGATATTTTGCTATTCAATAACACTTAAGGCATTTGAGAATGGTAATAGAATTGTAAAGGAAGGAAAATCTCAATGTGAATTTGAATAATGTAGGTTTACGTAGATGGTTTGGTATTCTATGGTTTGTTGTTTCAAAAAATGACGTAAAAATGGATGAAGAAATTTGAGTGGCCTACTTTAGGAGACATTTTAGAGGCAATAATTTTCCATGATTTAGAAAATATTTAATATAAATTTATTAATAAATTTTTAAGTATTTTTGCACTAATAACATAATGCATGAGGGGGAGAAATTTGTGTGGACAAGGGTAGCAACCATTTTTTTCCAATTATTGAAGAATATGAAAGAAGCCCTTGTCTTAACATTACCAAAATTTAGAAAGGTTTTTGAAGTGGATTGTGATGCTTCACTTGTGGGAGTTGGAATAGTATTGAGCCATAAAGGAAATCCAATAACATTTTATATTGAAAATTTATATGAGGTAAGTAATAAGTATTATACCTTTGATGCTGAATTTTATGCCATTATATAAGCACTAAAACATTGGAGAATTTTTTTGTTGCCTAAGGAGTTTATTCTATTTATAGATAATAAGGCCCTAAGGTATATAGATATACTTAGAAGAAGTTTAGTAGAAATGTAAAGTGGTTTGCTTCTTGTAGGTATATACTTTTGAAAAATAAGTCAAGGAAGTAAAATTAAGTGAGTAATGCTTTAAGCAAGCATGTTGTATTGTTAACTCCATGGTGAGTGAAGTAGTTGGTTTTGAGAGTAACAAGGACTTATATGATTTTGATCTAGATTTTGGAAATATTATTGAACAAAGTAGAATCCTGTATTAGGTGAGATTGGTACGATGCATGGTGATTATTTTATACAAGATGACTATCTCTTTAAAGTAAAATAAATGTGTATTCTAGCTATGTCTATGAGAGACAATATTATGTGAGAATTTAATAATGGTGGTTTGGGTGGATACTTTGGTAAAAATAAGATAGTAGCTTTGATGATGGAGATTATTTTTTGGTAAATGATAAAGAGAGATGTGGTAAAGTATGTATCAAGATGCATAATATGTCAAGTAGCTAAAGGACATAAACAAAATATAGGGCTATACATGACATTACTATTACCAAATGGACCATGGAAAAATTTAAATACAAACTTTGTATTGGGACCACCAAACACACAAATAGTTATTGATTCAATTTTTTGTGTGGATGGATTTACATAGATGGGTCATTTCTTGCATGTAAGAGCACCAACAATTTCACTAGAGTATAAAATCTATTTTTAAGGAAGTTGTTAGGTTTCATGGAGATTGAAAAACCATTACTTTATATAGGGATACAAATTTTCTAATCAAATTTTGGATGACCCCATGGAAGAATTCGGAAGCCAAGATAAACTTTATTAATGCATATCACCCTCAAATATATGGGTATATTGAGAAATCAATGAGAGTGTGAAATATCAAGAGAAGTATTATTAGGGATAAATCAAGTAATGAGACTTGACTTTTGAGTTTGCATATAATATTTCAATACATAGGTCCATCAAGAAAACACCATTCTAAAATAATTATGGATAAAAAGCTATGGGTGTTTTGGACTTGGTATAGTTACTAGGTTTAGAAGAAGTTAGTGATGATGCAAAATCATTTTCATAGCATATACATAAGTAGTAAAGTGAAGTCAAAGAAATCTACATGATTGTAATAAAAAATATATGATATATGATAGTTTTTGATGTAACAAGAAGGCCAAAGAATGTTGAAGAGGGGGGATTAGTGATGTGTACTTGATAAGAGAGAGACTTCCCCAAGGAACATATAACAAGTTAAATTATAAGAAGACTGGGTCATTTATAATATTGAAGTAGATCAACTATAATACTTATAAGGTTTGTTTGTCACAAAATTTTGATATTTCTTTAGTATTTAATTTGTTTAATTTGTATGTATTTCATGGGGAAGATGATGAGGGAGAAGGAGATGAATAAGTGGAGTGGGAGCAACAATGTACTAATAAAGGAGAAAGAAAATATAACACATATTTAGATGAAAAAGTAGGGAACATGAGACATGAAAATTATAATGGAATTTGGTATAGTGCCTGAAGGATTACAAAATTTGGATAACATGGATCTATAAATGAGAACTAAAGAAACTTGATAGGAGAAAATGATATGATGTTAATTAGAAACACTTCAAAAATATGAGATTTTTAAGTAGAAGAGAGTGACACAAAAGCATAACTTCTAGATGTCATACCTTTTAACTTGGGAAATTGATCAAGCCCATTTTTTTAGAATGAAGTTCTAAAAGGGTTTGAACTCAACATAAACATATTGCTACAAGTTAATAGATATTTTGACATGGTGCTTGATTCAATTATCTAAAATTTCATTGTAGAGTTTTAAGTTAATATTTTTAGAACGATTTTGCATTTGAGCATGAACTTAGGCTTCAAGTCACTCTCAAGGAATATTGGGACATTTAAATGATATGGTACAATTATTAGGTTTTTTCTTGAATGTAAGATTGCTAAAAATATTATTTTTCTAAATTTGGCAATTTTAGCTATTGTAAGTAGTTTCTGGTTTTACTAATTTTGCACGTGTCTTAATTGTTCTAGATAGTGGAATAGTGGAAGATTTATTTTAAAAGTAATATTCTTATGTAATTTGGTTTTAGTTTTTGAAGAATAATAATGTATTTTTCCTCATTTACTATATATATTTTTTGGATTATTGTCACATTTTTTATTCAACATGATGGAGCTTCCCATTTTATTTTATCTATCAAGTAGAGGGGATTAAATTCCTTATGAACCATGAATGGAAAAACAAAGGATTGGATATTGACATGTCTAGCTTATGACCAAAAAATTATACACGTATGAAGGAAATATAAGAAGAAGAAATGTATTGAGAATGATAGATCTATATTACTTAATATTCAAAAAGGGCTCAAATCACTTGGGTTCAAAAGAAAACCATGTGTGTGTGTGTATGCGCGCACACAAAGACATAAGAATTGTGGTTATGGAAGGATAAGTTAGAAATAGTACCTCTTTCTAGCATATTTTTCATGAGTACTACTTTACACAATGATATGAAATATAATTACTATATGAGATATAGTGATTTGGTTTGAGAATAATGATATTAATAATCGGGGTGTGAATGATCTAATTGGGAAAATATTATTCCAACATAATTAGTTCAAATTTTGTGCTTTTTGTTAATTTATTTTCTTTTCTTTTGTGTTTGTGTTATTTTAATGTTCTTAGACATAATATGGATGATGAAAAGACACCTAAATTTCACTGTGCATGTTGACACAAGTGACTATGAACATGTGTTATGTGGTTCGTGCCCTTTTTCTCCTTATGTGTTTGCCTTGTGGGTTTGGGATGATACAAGATAATGGAGTGGTTGAAAACAATTCTCATCATGTGGGCCAAAAATATAGCTTGTTTGCTTTGTGTTTTTGGCAACTCCTTTTGATTGAGGCATGCTTATTGTGCTAGACTCCTTTCTCATGTGTACTATATTATCTTATGTCCTTGATTAAAATTATGTTTTTTTATGTGGCTTTTTCATTCTCATTTCACCTTCTATATTATCACTCGTCTACTTGTATGTTTTTCATATATTGCATTATATATGATGATTTCTATATTCCCACTTACAGGCATCCCTCTTATGCTACTTTTCTTCTTTTGTGATTATTACACTTACAGGCTTATCATATGACTACATATTCACATTTCTTATGAAAATGCTTATGTTACATGATTACATCTTATATGATATTTATCTAGGATTATATGTTCCCATTATCAGACGATGCTATTTATGAAATTTATAGATGACTCTTGAGATTTAGATTGTCATATTTTTTACATTCCAATTGTTCTCCTCTCATCCAATTCCTTAGATAATTCACATGAAACCAATTAGAGGGATGGAATATTATATCACTAGCAATATATTTTAGTCATGACGACTCATTCACAACCCTATAATGATCTTTTCTTCTTATCATGGCTCCTTTGTAGCCTAAAAACACCTAGCTCCTTCACAACCTTATATCAGTTTAGCTATGTTGGATCCTTTACATCCCTATATTAATTTTGATTATGTTTGATCGTTCATATCCCATATCATTTCATTTTGGTTTATAGAACATTCATAAGAATATAACATTATAATTTGGTTTATTATTTTTTATTAAGCAACATTTACAGGGTGTTGTACCCTTTCCACAAAAAGCCCAAAGGCCAGAAAAGAAGCTAGTTCAAACAAGAATAAACTAGGAAAAGAAGACAGACCACACACATAAACAACTAACAGATAGCTATCGGAACACAGACTAGGACTAGACAACCCCAAAATATGAGGTGACCAATCTGACTCCCTTAACCCTAGGTCGTGAAGTTGCGACAGATTGAGGGAGTCCCTTCTTCCTTAGTATAACAGACCAAGAAGACTCAAGATCCAAGTCCACTGATCAGGGTGAGAGGAGCGGATTAACTGAAGCCACCAAGGGCAAAGAGCCACCACACAACAAGAATTTTGGTTTATTGTTACTATTAGTACGGTCCAAAAAAAAAGGATCCATTGCAAGTAAAATTGCTTAAGGAATCCCTTAGCATTGGACCACCATCTAGTAAACTAGAGATCCCTCTAAGTACACCATCAAATTTTAACCTTAAAAAATACTATGAAAAAGGAGACCACCTCTCCTCATGAGAGGCTATTAAAGCTAGTAGTTTCATAGGAAGAAATATACCAATATTAGAAGTAGGGCATTTACTACTTAAATTCATGAAATAGTGTGAAAGGGAATTTTATTTATTCGTTTAATCTTTACAATAGGATCAAGGTATAAGTGAAGTAGGCATGTTTAATTACACAGCTAAGTTATTTTTTATTTATACAAACCAATTTACAATAACAATATAAAGTGAAATGAAAGGAACTAAAATTTAGCCAATTGAGTAGGCATTGGAGTTGTCATCACTACAAATGATGGTAAACTGATTAGTGTAGTCCTCTTCTAATGCTACAAGAATTGAGACATTATTTCTCGATTTATTGTAGTAGTTCTAGATAGCAAATAAGTGTAAAAAAACACAATGTCTCTATTTTATTCTTGTAGTGTTTGATGGCTACACAATTTAAGTATCTTCATTTTCTTCTTAATTATAGTTCAAAGTGATTTGTGTATCTTTTATGTGTATCTATTATAGGCCACATGGACTTGTTTTGATCTCTACAATGCAAGGGAAAAAAACCTTTTATTCGCTTAACATTTTGTATTTCATTTTTTTTTATCTTATAAGTGATATGTATACATAAAACATCTTCTTCAGTAAATTATTTGAATCTATTTTTAAATTATATGAAAATGATCACTAAAGCATAGTGCAAAGTTTATGACGATCACAAAGCTATTAAAATCAAGATGTAATTATATAGTTTCATGTAATCTTTAATGTTATGGTTATGAAATTATTGGAGAGATGGTTCACGAATGTTTCCAAACGGCCACGAAGGGACGAAGTCTCAGAAATGGCCACGGAGGGGCTGGGCTCCGGAGGTCGGGCTGTCGGGGCTCCACAGATGTTCAAAATGGCCACGGAGGGACGAAGTCCTGGAAACAACCATATAGGGGCCGGGCTCCGGAGGCCGGGCCGCCAGGGCTCCACGGATGTTCCAAAACAACCAAAGGGGGATGAAGCTCCGAAACCACCGAAACTTAACGAAACGTTGACGAAACCTTGACAGTTCATTTAAGCACCCCAAATACATCCCAAATCCACCAAAAAGTTTTCCCCAAAGTAAAAAATGTGGAAATCAGATCGACAGGGGTCCACAGATGTTTCCAAACGGCCACAGAGGGACGGAGTCCCGGAAATGGCCACGGAGGGGCTGGGCTCCGGAGGCCGGGCCGCTGGGGCTCCATAGATGTTTAAAATGGCCACGGAGGGATGGAGTCCCGAAAACAGCCAAGGAGGGGCTGGGCTCCGGAAGCCGGGCCGCTGGGGCTCCACAGATGTTCTAAAACAACCAAAGGGGGACGAAGCTCCAAAACCACCGAAACTTAACCGAGCATTGATGAAACCTTGGCAGTTAATTTAAGCACCTCAAACACATCCCAAATCCACCAAAAAGTTGGCCCCAAAGTCAAAAATGTGGAAATCAGAGCGACGGGGGTCCACAAATATTTCCAAGCAGCCAAAGAGGAAGGGAATTCCAGAGGGAAAGTTCTGAAACCACCGAAACTTAATGGAACATTGACGAAACTTTGACAGTTCATTTAAGCACCTCAAACACATCCCAAATCCACCAAAAAGTTGGCCCCAAATTCAAAAATGTGGAAACCGGAGCGATGGGGGTCCACGGATGTTTCCAAAATAGCCAAAGAGGAAGGGAATTCTAGAGGGAAAGTTCTAAAATCACCAAAACTTAACAGAACGTTGAAAAAAATTTGGCAGTTCACTTAGGCACTCCAAACACATCCCAGATCCACCAAAAGTTGTCCCCAAAGTAAAAAATGTGGAAACCAGATCGGCAAGGGTCAATGAATGTTTCCAAAATAGCCAAAGAGGAAGGGAATTCCAGAGGGAAAGTTCCGAAACCATTGAAACTTTACGGAACATTGACGTAACTTTGGCAGTTCACTTAGGGACCCCAAACACATCCCAAATCCACTAAAAAGTTGGCCCCAAAGTCAAAAAGTGGAAAAAAGCGAATTGAGCGATCAAGGACCAAGTTAGCAGGAACAAGACAAAAGGCAGAAAAGGGACGGGGGACTTCATTTCTCTGCGGATTTGAATACCATAAGTAGGTGAATTTGGTAAGGGGAATTTGATCGTTTGAAGGCACATGACCAATTTGGGCTTGGGAAATGGGGCACGTAAAACAAGATAGGAGCAAAGAAGCTTGTCGGGAGCGAAAAAAAGGGGGGGCCCCTTGCCTACGGTGGGGCGTGTTTGCAAAACATGCACAATAGGGGTCGCATAGCTATTTCCCTTATGTCATTCTTGGAAATTTCTAGTATTGTCAAGGATATATATTCAAACTTGTTTTGTAAGGGTCAAGTTCATGTGGGAGATGTTGCTTATTAAACTCCTGAGTCACCTCTTTAAATGCCATTATTTATTTTAGGTTTTATAACGTCTTTATGTGTTTTTAATTGTTTAAAAGGTGCCCTAGGTGGTAGGTCTATAGAGTAGAGGTCTTTTATTCTATAAAATCACTTAAATAAAGTTTAAAACCCACCCTAATTTCCCACTTATGAAAGTGGCGAAAATTGGGTTGGTTGGGTGGTTGGGAAGTTATGTGGAGTTGATTTTCTTTTTCCTTCTATATATTCCTTCCTTTTTGAAAGGAGAAGTGGATCCCTCTTTTGGGATTGGATTCTCTCTTTTGGCTTTGGGCTTCTCTCTTTTGGTCTTGGCTTGTCCTCCTTGCTATTGCTTCTCTTGTCTCTTGGTTGCGTTCTTATTTTGAAAAATCTTGGAAAGGATGGAAGAGGGAGAATGGAAGGATAAGGGCTTGGAGAAGGAGATGCTATCACCTTTTGGATTTGCATTTGTTTGGTAAGCTCTACCCCTTTTTGGATCTTTGTTTAAGATACATGAAATATTGTTTATGTATTGAATTTATGTGCAACTTAATGTCAAATCCTTTTGAAGTATTGTTGAAATTGTGTGTTTGGCTTTGTCTTGTTTGAGTTCCACCTTGTTTTTAGTTCTTTGAACATGTATGGCTATGTAAGGGTTAAGGTGATGAATTATAGCATGAGTGGTTGCATTGTGCATAGTATGTGGTGTAATGTGTTTTAAGGATCCCTTGTGAATAGTGGAGGTGTGTGTAAGGGAAAGCTATGTGACCCCTAGAGCTCAGGGGTGGATTGGACATCAATCCTATAGTTGGGAGGAGAGCTTGTGGCCATATTGTTGTTTTTGTTGACCTCTTCTTTCAGGTTATACATTGAAAATGGGAATCAATGGGAAATCTATCAAATTTAGGATTCAAGAAAATAGAGATGAACCTTGTGAAATTCAAAAAAAGACCTAAGTGGGGGTGACCCTTTGGTGAAATGGTGGGGCTTCTTGCATGTAGAGCCAACAACCAAGGTTCAAACCTTGCAGGGTTTCTCTTTATCGTGTCAACAATGGAGTTTGTTGTTTACCCTCGTATTAAGGGGAGACTCCTTGGTGAACTGGTGGGGCTTCTTGCCTGTAGTGCCAACAACCAATGCCCAAACCTTAATATTAAACTTTCAGTAACCTCTTTTATAGTTCCCAAGAATCCTCCTTTGAAGTTTCAGCTTATGTGGCTTCGAGAGTCTTCTCTGCATGATCTTATGGCCCAATGGTGCATGATGGAGGCCCTTCTTATGGTACAACTATGTACACCTTTGTTAAGAAACTTTAGTATGTCAAATTTCACCTTAAGAGATGAATAGGTTATGTTTTGGCAACCTAAAGGCTATGAAGAGGAATGCTGAGGTGCGCCTTGATGAGATTACTTGCCAAATTCAGGATTATGGTTTCTCAGAAGCTTTAGGTAAAGCAGAATCCTAGGCTGCAAGAGTAGTGGAGGAGTGGGAGCTCTGAGAGGAGATTTTCTGGAAGAAAAAGGCTTATATTGATTGGCTTCAGGAAGGGGACATGAATACTGCTTTCTTCCATCATTCTATGCAGGCTTGTTGTAATAGGATTTTTATTTCCTCTCTAGTTAATGTGGAAGGGATCCACATATCTTCTCTATAGGCTTTGTCTCGTGAGGCTAGAAAGTTTTATTCTGCTCTTTTTTTTGAGGATTCACCCCTTGCAGAAGATGAGGATAATTTGATCCTTGCTTGCATTCCCTCCCTAATCTCCAATGAGATGAATGATTTCCTCACTTGCCCGATTTCTTTGTTTGAATTGGAAGAGGTTGTTTTTGGGATGAATAAAGGTAAAGCTCCAGGTCTGAATGGATTTCCTATTGATTTTTTTTAGGAATTTTGGAATATTATAAGTTTGGATTTATTAGAGGTTTCTCGAGAATCTCTTCATAGTAAGAAAATGCTTTGATCCTTGAACTCTACATTTTTGGTTCTCATTCCTAAAAAGGAAGGTGTAGATCAGCTTGAATTCTTTAGACCTATTTCTCTTTGTAATGTGGTGTACAAAATTATTACTAATTTGATTGCACAGAGGCTCAAAGTTTGTCTTCCTTTTGTGATCTTTGAGGAGCAAGGGGGTTTTGTGGTTGGTAGACAGATCCTGGATGGGGTGGTGGTTGCCTCTGAAGTCATTCACTCTATGGCGTCTTCTAAGGAGAAATATATGTTCATCAAGTTGGATATGGCCAAAGCTTATGATAGAGTTAAGCGACATTTTTTGCAAATAATTTTCTTAGGCTTTGGTTTTAGTCCAGATTGGGTCAATTGGACTATGAGTTGCGTTACCTCTGTTTTTTTTTTTTTGTTATTATGAATGGGAAACCTTCTGAGCTTTTTGGGGCTTCCAGGGGCCTTCGTCAAGGAGACCATCTCTCCCCTCATTTGTTTATTATTATGTGTTACACCCCGATTGTATAGCTACTATGTATTAGTACTGCATAGGGTTAAATGATTGTAAAGAGATTTTTGAGGATGAATAAAATATGTTGTTCCTTGTTATCAATATGAGTGTTTTCACATTTAATGATTGTCTTATTTAATGTTGCTTCAATTGATGTTATCCATGGTGAAATATTGCATTATAAGGTTATTGAATTATGTTATTCTAACTTGAGATGTTTATGTATACTGCTAATGTTATGAACATGTGACTATCGTGAGATTGTTAGTGGATGTAGGTATATGAACCATTCCTCTCCGTGAAGGGGAAGTATCACTCCTGAGAGGAGCTTGGTGATAACTGGTAAAGTGAACTAACTAAGCATACACGATCACCTTAGATTGAGTGACTGAGTTAGTTGTGTTGGTTATAGGTAAGTCATCCATACCTTGTAGGTTTGCATTAGGAATCTAGTCTACTTTTGTATGCTTTTATGATTGATGTTTATCTATGTATTTGTCTTGTGATATTATGATCATTATGATGGTAACATAAATGGATGTAAGTGAATTGGAAGTGGACATATATACATATATAGGTATATACATGTATCCATATGTATATACATATTGATACAAACGTATGTTGGCAGATGGATATGTTCATATAGATGCATTGATATGGTATACCTACACATACATGTACATAGAGGTATATATAGGTATATGCATGTATATATGCACACATCCTATATTATGTGGATATTAATAATATTATATTATTATTGCCTTACAAATTTACATATACATATATATATATATATTATACCATGGTATTTAAATATATATATATATATATATATATATATATATATATGTATGTATGTACATTATTTAGGTACTATATATATAATATAATATTATATATATTTCTTATAAACTCATATTTGGAAATCAAATTATTTCCCATATTGATTTAATAGTAATCTCTCAACTTTGGAAATCAAATTATATCCTAATTGATTAAATATTAAATCATACAATTTTGGAAAATCAAATTATTGCTCAATTGACTGAATATTCATCATTTATCTTTGAAATCAAATATTTTTGAATCGATAAAGTTTATATCTCTTAAATTATGAAGCACATGAAATATTTCCATCGACTATGGTTTATATGGGAAAAAAATTGCATTTAAATTTGAGGTGTCACTGAGTGAAACCACCAAGGTGTTTAAAACACATGACTGAGTCAAAGCTACAATCAAGAATGAAACCAATGTAGGAATCCAACATTGTCGACTTAGCAGGTGGGGAATAGGCGATGTGTACACAATTTAACAAATGACTTTTTCTTTGTGATCATCTTTACCCGCCATAATATGAAATTGGCGCCACATCTAAAGAATAAACCTATATGTGTCGATTGGCACAATTTCTCCATGTGTTTGGAATTAGTCTTCAAATGTTGTCAATTGCTGGAGGATGATTCACCATTTTGTGTGTTGAGTGTGGTAGGGAATTAGCGCCACCTCCGATTTGAAAATGTCTAACAGTTGTGGTGGAAAACCACATGCCAAAACAAAAAAGGATGTTGGGCTCTATAAAAAGTTGGCCAACCTACCTCATTGGGATGCATTCACTCATTCGTATTCAATCATTCTTATTCTACTCATTTTACTGTGATTCTAGACTGAAATTGTAATTTCCTCTTTCATACTTAGATGTCTGTGCATCATACATTTACTAGCTATAAGTAAATAACAACTTCCACCATTTCTGAGTATCTATTAAAGGTGTATTATACCAAATCATACACCTGCTAGTTAAATACTTCTGTGTTATTACCAGTTTTGAATATCCATTTTCTGAGTGAGGAAGAGTGAAATTTGAGAGGGAGTTGTCAGTTATTTGTAGTGTTGGAAGTTATTGGATTGATCAAAAGAGAAGGTTGTGTTATCAACATTTTATGGAAAAACAGATCATAGACATGGGATATTCTTCTACTATCTATTTCTATGGTTATCCATTTAATACTTCTTGAAATATATTTACTGTCTGTGCATAGGAAGGGAAATGATTAAAGATAAAAGATGCATTCTAGTTGTATTATGCATTTTTTGTATGATCTCCATATAAGGAGAATATCAGCCGCATTAGTTACTATATACTAGGTTTGAAATGAAGGCATGAGTCAAGTAAAGATTAACAACTAAGTTATTAGGTTAAATCAGAAGAGCTTGTGATACTCCTAGGATTAGGATTCCACTATGGGAGGGAACTTGTGAAATACTTGTTATGCTAATTCATTTCTAGTAGTTTAGTATGTTGTAGGATGTTTGGGGTATGAAATATCCATTGGAGGACAAAACCTATGCGTAGTGTAAGATAGCCCTAAGTCAAATTGACCCTAAATAGTGTATGTGATAGATGACCCTCAATAGAAATATTGTATGAAACACTTTGGCCAAAGTAGTGTAATGTATAAACATCCACTTGAACTATGTGATGATTACATTGTCACTTCACTGTGATCCCGTATTACATACTAGCTTGAGAGTTGTTGTCTTGCACATGATTTAGTTATGTAGGACACAACACTATGCTCAGTTGGTTAACAGTATTGGTTACTCTTCCAATCTCTTCGTCGAAGGGAGGGCCATCTATTGAATTATAGATGTGTGGGGGACCGCACTATAAGTTCGTGGTTGACGGAAAACCACCTGAGTGATGCTTCTCCTCCACAAAAGGTGTCTGTAGTACCAAGATTTGAAAGGACATATTCTTGGACCTTCTTACTACTATTTGTTCAAAAGCTCTATGAGCTATGTTTGTACTTGTATGTCTTCTTACTCTGATGTTTATTTGAAAAGGAAAAGATTATTTTTTGAAATATATTGTATCATGTTGTGATGTTTTCAATAAATAGAAAATATTTTTTTTATTACCATTGCTATTCACTCGTTATCTTTATTTGTTTGGTCTAAAATTAAGAAATTTTTACTTCACGAAAGGGTTAGTATGTTACATTATGGCTGAGGGTCTTGGTAGATTTCTTAAGTTTTGGGTTTCCTAGGGCATGATCCAAGGTTGGTGTTGGGGTATGGGTTGCCACAACTCTCTCATCTTTATTTTGTGGATGACACTACCCTTATGGGGAGGGTCACCTTCAGGAGGTTGTTTCTTTTAGGCAAGCTTTGGATATTTACCTTGCTGCTTCAGGTCAGAAAGTCAATGAGCACAAGTCATCTATCTACTTTTTTAATACTCCTTAAGCTATTCAACGGTGGATTGCTAATATTTTGAGGTTTTAGATTGGGTCTCTTCCCTTTTTCTATTTTGGAATACCTCTTGTTGTTGGTAGGCAGCCCAGGTCTTCCTGGTAGAATTTTCTTGATAAGTTGTGCAATAAGGTCACTCATTGGACTCATCGTTGGCTATCTACGACTGCAAGAGTGACTCTTCTAAAGTTTTTTATCTAGGCTCTCCCTATTTACAGGTGTTTTGTTTAGACAAATCCTTTGTATTTCCTGAGGGAATTTGATTCTCTTTCACGACAATTCTTTTGGAGTGGTAACTTGCAGACAGCTAAGTGGAGTCTTGTTAAGTGGGGAACTGTGTGCAGGCTACAGAAAGAGGGGGGCCTCGGCTTACGTTCTACTATTTTGAATGGGAAAGCTCTTCCAACCAAGTTATATTGGCGTTGATGTACTAGTCAGCATCAAATTTTGGCTCATATTCTCACCCACAAGTATCATAAGTATGTTAACACTTTTGATGTTCCTTGTTTCCCTTAGAAGGAAGGGGATCTATGATTTGACATACTCTGAAATTGGGGGTTGAGTTGGTTAAGAAGGGGCTATTTTGGATCTATCATACAGGTTCTCAGGCTCTTTTTTGGTGGGATTCTTGGGATGGTCATCCTCCTATTCTTTCTGCTTACCCACACCTCCATCCTCTTTGTGAACATTTTACTGCTACAGGTTGGAATACGATTGATCATTATAAGATTGTTCAGAATCTTGGACTGGCTGCTAGTCTTAGATGGAAGCACTCCTCAGATTGGATGCCAGGAGGGTCAGAGGAGGATAGGCAAGAGCTAGATTAGATTCTTTCTTCACGTGAATACAATACCTTGGAGGGGTAGGATGTCTTGGCTTGGAGTAACAATGATTTATCTAGTAAGTACTATATTTCAAAGAGTTATGGAGAGCTGGTTAGGCAGATGTTTGGGGACATTGAGGTTCCTTGGTGGAAGCACATGTGGAACAAATTTTCTTGGACCAAGTGCAATTTTTTTATGTGGTTGGTAGTCTAGAACCAGTGTCTTACTTAAGATAACTTGTGCAAGCAAGGGTTCCAAGGTCCCTCGATGTGTGTTTTGTGTTGTAATAGTGAGGAGAGTGTCTCTCATCTCTTCTTCCATTGTTCCTTCTCTAGGGAGCTATGACACTTATGGTGGGGTGTGTGAAACCAGACTTGCTGGCATGTCTCTTTTTTGGTACAGTTCTTTGCCCGGTGGGGGAAGGTCCCTGTTAAGACTTCTTTTCTTCAAGTTATTTGGGCTCTTGGACTGACCTTTATTATATAGCATATCTAGCTAGAGAGGAATTGCAGGATTTTTCAAGATGTGAAGTTGGTTGTCCAAAATTTGTGGTGGAAAATTCTTCATTCTTTTGGAGAAACTATTTCAGCTAAGTGTGACTTGGCTGAGGGTGTGGATCCAAGAGATGTTGCCTGTTGCACTCGTCTCAACCTTCCTCTTCAGAGTGGTGCTACTTAGGGTGCTGGATAGATAATGAGAAATAGATGTTGACATTCTCTTCGGAAGATAAATAGGGTGGGGTGTTGGTGTCCTCCTCCTCAAGGTGTGTTGAAAATCAACACAGATGGTTCTTCTCGGGGAAATCCTGGTCATGTCGATATTGGGGTTGTTGGGAGGAATAGTTCTGGGACTGTTGAGTTTATCTTTTCTGTTTATAAGGGTTTGCATACTAACAATGTGATGGAGGCTCTCGCCATTTTATATGTTGTGGAGCACGATTTCCCTCTTGGGTGAGATGGATCATTGTGAATCTGATTCTCAGGTGGTGGTGACTTTGTTGAAGAGGCAACAGTTAGAGGATGTTAGTTGGCATTTGGTTGTAACTATAAAACAAATTCTTAATTTGTGTGCTTTCTTGGAATCTATTACTTTTTGCTACATTCCTAGAGAATGGGATGGGGTTGTGGATTGTTTGGCCAAATAGGCTTTCAATCATTTGTAGAATTGGAACATTGTGGATAGGGGTCAATTGCCCTTGGATTTGTCTCAAAAGTTGGACCACTTAGTGGAGATTGACAGGGGTGTGTAATTCCCTTGCTTTGTACTACTTTATTTTGGTTTGAATAAATTTTTACCCCTCTTTTAGTTCAAAAAAAGGACTAAGTTTCCAAGGGTGGAGTTATGGTAAATGTGTTTGTTGTGCAATGGTTTAGTTCTTGTAATATGTCACCTAGATGTGTAAGTCTAAGGAAACATTGGGCATGCTTCAATCTCTAAATATAAGAAATTATTGTTGGGGAAATGTGAATTTGATAAGTGCAATCATATAAGTCATTTATGTTAATCTTTAAAGAAATGAAAAAAGTGTGTTTTGGGTATCATTCCTCTAATTTTTTGTGGAAATATAAAGCAAGAAATTAAATCCTTGATTGGGTTAAAATTATCAGATATCCTTGCTTCGGACATATCCATACTTAGTTCTCCTCCAACATCTTTGCAGAAATTGCGTCCGAGGAGGATACAGTAAGAAGCTGGTACATCGGCCACAAGGACTGTCATTTTTATTTTCTTCTCTGGGTATGTGGCGAATGCGTATTGCACATCTTTCATTTGACCGATGAATGGCACTTGTTTATTCTCCATGGAAAAACAATGGCTGAAAGTTTTGGTCATTTCAAGGCCTAAAGCAGTAGCTACCTTGGCAGACATCACATTGTCAGATGCACCAGAGTCTATGACACAGTTACTCAGCTTGAAACCATTTACGAGTAAGGAGATGAAAAACGGATCAATGCATCCAGAAGCGGTGGGAGGATTAGATGATTCCTAAAAAAGAATCAAAGTTTTTAGTTTCCAAGTCAGATGATCCTAGAACTAAGATTTTGTTCGAATCTTCAGGCGTGGGAACTTACTACCTATAGACGAATGAGATAGGGGAATCCTCGACTCAAAATGAGTTAGAGAATGATAGTATTTATTCCACTTCAAATGAGACGTCATCAGGAGATTTGTCCATCCCTGACCATGAATCTTCGTCAGATGATGAAGCTTTGGACTTCAACACTATTAGCATTGGTGATCCCAACGGTGTCTGGTTGCTTGAGTTTGATGGTAGCTGCTCTTCGATCAGCTCTGGAGTAGGAATGGTTTTTGTTTCACCAGCGGGAAAGTTTTTCCATTTCTCCTTCAAGTTGCAGTTTGATAACACCAATAACACCACCGAGTATGAAGCCCTATTGTTGGGAATGCAAGTTGCACTAAAGAAAGGTATAAAAAATCTCCATGCACAAGATGACGCCGAGCTGATAGTATGTCAAGTAAGAAATCTCTATCAAACAAAGAATGATAGACTCAGGCATTATCGTAATCTAGTATGGGATTCTGTTGAGGAATTCAAAGCTTTTGATATCTCTGTTGTTCCTAGAGAATACAATACTAGAGCTGATTCCCTCGCAATCTCTGCTATGCTCTTGGTGCCACACAAAGACTTTCAAGGTTCTACCTATACCATAGAATTGGTTTTCCACCCAAGTGTTCCTGACAATTCAGAGAATTGGAAGATTTTCAATGGTGATCATCAAATCATCGCCTTTCTTGAGAAAGCAGATAATTTTGATGAGTTGTATTTTGAGGGCAGCGATTCTCTGCCTCGAGAATCCGTGTCTAATATAGATCCTGTCATAGGTGAAGAATATTTGCAACTCAAAGGGAATAAGATTCCCAAAGGATTGGTATCCTTGGAAAAGCTTTTTGACAAGCATGATCGCCACGTGAAGAAGCAACTCTTAGATTCTGATTCATCTAATGAAGTGGAATAGATTAATTTAGGAACTGAAGCCAACCCTAAGATGGTGAACATTGGAAAATGTTGCACGGTCGAAGAAAGAAGACAGTTTGCTTAGCTACTGCAGGAGTATATAGATGTCTTGGCATATTCATATGAGGATCTAAAATCATTTCGGCCCAAAGAAGTGCAACATGATATTCCTCTCAAGGTTGGAGCTTTGCCTTACAAACAAAAGCAGAGGCAGTACAATCCCAAGATCTCTGGAACAATTTTGGTGGAAGTTCAAAAGATGTTGAATGCACGAATAATATTCCCTATCCATCATTCAACATGGATAGCCAATATCATCCCTGTTCGTAAGAAGAATGGTGAAATCCACATTTGTGTAGATTTTAGAAACCTAAATCAGTTGTCTCTCAAAGACAATTATCCACTTCTAGTAATGGATCAAGTTCTACAAAATGTAACTGGATCCGAGATGCTCTCCATGCTAGACGGATTTTCTGGTTATAATCAAATTGAAGTTAATTCAAGCGATCAACACAAAACCGCTTTCACAACGCCATGGGGAACCTTTGCGTATCGTAGGATGCCGTTTGGTTTGATCAACACTGGCGCTACATTCCAACGTGCCATGGATCTCGCTTTCCGCGACGTGATGGGCAAGCTCATTGTGGTGTATCTTGACAATCTCACAGTTTTCTCTAAGCAACGTCATGAGCATTTCTACCACTTAAGGAAAACTTTAGAGAGATGCCGTCAGCATGGCATTTCCCTAAATCCCAAAAAGTCAACTTTTGGGGTGACAGAAGGTAAACTTCTTGGTCACGTTGTATTTGCTGAAGGAATCAAGATTGACTTGGAAAGAGTCAATGGAATTAAATCTCTCGTTTTACCATCAAGCAAGAAAGCTGTTCATTCTTTTTTTGGCAAAGTAAACTTCTTAAGGAGGTTTCTCCTAGACTTTGCTGAAAAGACCCATCATATTGTGAATATGATGAAGGGTAACGCCACGTTCCATTGGACGGCAGAAGGCAAAGCAACATTCAATGACATCAAGGAGGCCATTGCTCATGCGCCTGTGTTGGTTTTCCCTAACTACACCAAAGATTTTGTTATGTACAGTTATGCTTCCAGGCATACACTATCAACAATTTTGGTACAGGAAAATGACGAAGGTTTTGAATCCCCCATTGCATTCATGAGCTGCCCCCTGAAGAATTATGAATTGAAATATTCTCAAATGGAGAAGCATGCTTTTGCAGTTGTAAAAGCCGTCAAGCATTTCCGGTTCTACATTCTGAGCAGTCATGTGAAAGTTCTCATCCCAGATTCGACTGTTAAGTCTATCCTAACACAACAGGAATTCAGAACAAAAAGAGGCAATTGGATTGCCAAGATTCAAGAATATGATCGGAGATCAAACCCACTAAGTTGATACGTGGACGAGGCCTTTGTCAGCTTATTGTAGAAAATAGTCCAGGTGAAGAAATTTCAGAGGATGAAGAAGTCTCAGATGAAGAAGAGGTTGATCCTAGTACACTTCCAATGGTACTATTTGTTAGCACCACTGATGAATGGTATTCCAACATCGCTCACTTCCTGACATACGGAGAATGCCCCAATCACTTGACTCCAAAGGAAAAGAGAACCATCAAGCTGAAATCAGCTAATTTTGTCTTATGGGATAATGGCTTGTATAAGCGTGCAATAGACGAGACATTTCTCAGATGTGTTGATAAAGAACAACAACAAAAGCTGTTGAAATCTTATCATGATTTGGCGTGTGGTGGGCATTTCTCAGTGCCAGTAACCGCTCACAAAATCCTGAGAGTGAAATATTACTAGCCCACACTTTTTCAGGACACGTACTCTTGGGTGCGTAAGTGTGAATTGTGCCAACAGTTTGTTGGCCATCCCAGGTTGGCATCTTTGCCATTAAAACCTGTTGTGATTGACGAACCTTTCCAGTAATAGGGCATTGATTTCATAGGTGCAGTTAATCCATCATCAAGTGCTGGACATATCTACATTTTAACTGCTACGGACTATTTCACCAAATGGGTGGAAGTGATACCTACCAAGCATGCTACTTCAAAGGTAGTGTGCAATTTCTTAAAAGAAAGTATTATTTCCAAGTTCGGTGTGCTGAACAAGATTGTTGCTGACAACGCTTCCGCTTTCTCATCAAATGAGATTACTGAGTTTTGTTTTGAACACAGTATAATGTTGTCACATTCTTCTGACTATTATTCACAAGGTAATGGTCAGGCAGAATCTAGCAACAAGAATCTCGTGACTATAATCCGCAAGCTGGTGGATGAGAATCAACGTTTATGGCACAAGGCTTTGTTTGACGCTTTGTGGGTAGACAGGATAACTCCAAAGCGAGCAATCGGCATGTCTCATTTTCAACTCTTGTATGCCCGGTTGAATGTCGAGATTCCTATAACCCTGGAATTACCAACCCTCAAGCTGGCTAAGGCCATTGAAGATGAAACTTTTGACAACTCTGTTGATAAGTGCATCATGTATCTCTCCGAATTGGAGGAGAATAGGGTTCAAGTGGCTGATCGCATCACGGAACACCAGGACCAAGTAAAGAAGCTGTTTGACAAAAAAGCTAAGTCTCGAGAATTTCAAATTGGTGACCTCGTTCTCCTGTGGGACAAACGAAGAGAACCAAAGGGTATGCACGGGAAATTTGACTCACTATGGACAGGGCATTTCCAAATACATCATTTGCATGGTGAAAACAGTTTCTTGTTAGCATACGAAGATGGGATGCCATTTTCTCTTCCTCACAGTGGGAAACATCTCAAGCACTTTACATAGTAAAGAAGTTGGCGTTGGTATGTAAATACTTTTTATTTTTAAGTCCTTTTGAGTCTTTACGTTTTAGTTTCTGTCGTCGTCGTCGCTTGACTCTAAGCCCAATGGATGGATAAAGGCACTTGAATTATGGATTTCTTCTTCCTTTGTTCTTTTCAAAGAACAACCGAAGGAAGATCCCCAGCAGGAGCCAGCTGTTATCACGGTGCTCGTTCCACGGATAACCCCCCTACGAAACTTGTTCGTTTCCTAGGATTCGTGAAGTTCAAGTACGCATAACGAAGTGATTTTCAAGCTACCTCGAAATGCATTTCAAAGCCTTGAATAGTCAATTCAAGCATCCCCCTATGTTTTCCTCACGAAGACCTTTGAAATGAGCCCCTTCGCAAAGTCTCACTATTCATACTTAGTGAATTGCGAAAAATGCAGTGGCACTGAAAAAGTGCGCTCCTGCTCTGAAGCCAAAATTTGGCTAAGTATGAAAAGTGTAGGGGCGCTAAATTTTAGCGCCCCTACATGAAAGTGAAATTTTTCCAAAATGTAATAGCATTGAATTTTAGCGCTATTACACTTTTTCCTGACACTTCAACTTTTTTGGCCTTGGCACGTTTCTTCATGATTTTCACATTTTTTCGTCAATTGTGCCACTTTTCGTGCCTAAATTTATTGCTCGACTTGAGTTAGGTTTTTGATTTTCTCTTTCACTTAAAAGTGTTTTAATTCGCCATTTTCATTGTTATGATTTTTGTTCTTCCTCTCTTCATGCTGGGCGAGTTTTCTTCAAACTGCAAACACGTGTTTTAGAATTTCGCATTCTTCTCCAGCAATCTTTGTGTTTTGTCTTGGTAAGTCTATTACCCTTGCTTTCTCTCATTTTTCATTCATTTTTGTATATGTTCTAAGTTTTTCATATGCGTTTTTATCTTTCTTTTGTTCTCTTCAAACGTCTTTCATCTTCCCATGCGTATTCTTCCTCTCCATTCGCGTTTTTGTTTCTCATGCCCTTTCCATGCTTCTTCTTCATCAAGTTTCTATGTGTCATACGCGTTTTCTCTATTCGCATTTTTTTTCATTTTACCCTCATACGTTGGAACCCTCACATTCTGTTTTGAAAGTGCATTCTTTCTTTCTTCTTCCTAACGTTTCATTTGCAATCTCCTCTTTGCGCGTCATTCTTTGAATATGTTTCTCTCCAACGTTTTTTGTGTTGGCTTCCTTCTTTGTCACCCTTGCAATCATGTCTTAACACAAGCACATTGAAGAGATCTATTTTTTTGAAAGAGGGTTTCTTTAGCTCTTGAATGCTTACACAATGGTGATGAGACGAATTTGAATTGTAATTCCATGAAACAAATACTTTGCCAACCCCAAGCGCCATTTTCATGCACCTCTACATCTGTTTTACCAAAATATGCCAAAGATGCAGAAGCGCCAAATTTTAGTGCCATGACATGTTAAACATGTTATGTTAAAATATAACTCTGAAAAGTGCAAGGGCGCTGAATTTTAGCACCCTTACACTTTTTACAATCTTTTCCAGTTGAGCTTCATTTCTGACCATTTCATTCCTGAACCTTGTTCCTTCCATTTTTGTGCATCGTTTTGCATGCCTTGTCATACGCTCCATGCTTTCCCATCATCATTGCTCATTTTGCGCATTCCCATGTTTCCTAATGACTAATGTTTGTTCTGGCCCCGCACCTTGCAGTCTCTTTTCAAAAATCTTCAAAGTCAGAGTGATCAAAGTTCCAATTGTTTTTGATGACTGCCAGTAAACCTCCGTCTTCTTCGGAAGAAAAAGGAAAAATGAAGTACAAATATCAAGGTGTCTATCCATTGACCGTAGTGTTCTCCAAGGTGGAAGAGATAAAAGACACGGAGGTTGGTCATCAGGACTTGGTCGACTTTGCGAAGCAAACAGAGACGGAGCCTCTTCCTGATCCAATGAGAGCAATCATACACAACAACCTTCATTTTGTGGAAATGTTCCCTACAACTGCACATAATACAAATTTTGTTCTTTAGGTGGCGTCTCACTACATTAGAGAAAGTAGAAGTGTGATCAATTCTTCTGGGCACGAGATTCTAAGACTCGACCCTGATTTCTTTGACATTGTTTTCAAGGTTCCTCATATGGAGAAATACATTGATATTTCTATATCAAAAGCACAAGAGGTCTTTGACGCTGATCCCAATAAAGCTAAACACTTAATAAACACTCAATGGTTAAAGAAGCCTAGATCATCTATTTCTAGATGACCGAAAGGATTCCTGCGAAGTGATTTCAAGGATGACATTAAAGATATGATCACATTTTTAAGTAGAGCGAAAGGCTTGCCGGAATCATCCACTTTTCATGATTGGACGTATGAATACATCAGGATCATAAGAAGACAGAAAGTGCATATTGACTAGGGCAAATAGATTAGTGATGAAATACATGAGCAATTGATCAATGCTCCTTCTACATTGAAGTTCTATATGACTTCTTACCCGGTGTATGCGGCGGCTATAATGAGACAATTCCCAGGTCTATCTACAAAAGGGAATCAGATGATGGTACCCATGTACATATTTTTCTATCAATTGGAGCTGAAGGAAAGCTTTCATCACTTCAGGTGGGTCACAGATGCTTTCTTTGTGCCTTTTCTTTTCAATTTTGATCCAGCTCTTAAAAGGAGAGTATCCCATGAGGCGTATAAGGTGGTAAGTAAAGTTGGATGCCTATTTCTTCAATTCCCAACGTTTACTTGAGAGTAGGGTGCTACACTGGTTGTGTCTACATGCTACCACATTATCCTTCGGATAAGTGGGTTCTCATGGAAACTTGTAGACAATTGATCTCAGTACAAAAAGAACGAAGAAGCAACCACAAGCATGGATTCAAGTTCCCACTGACCATTGGCCGATATACTATCCCTACTGCACAAAAGGCTATGTCTATTTATGCTGAAATGAAGATCATGACAATCAAGACCTACAGGTATAGGTTTGATTTTGATTACCGAGATGTTAGAAAAAGATTGCAAAAGGGTCATCATCACAAGTACCGTTTCGAAGACATCTGGGCTGATTGCAGAGATGAAGAAGCCATTCGCAAAATGGACTATTGCAGGTTGACTATTCAACAGATCAGAGATCTTGATATTGCTGACCTACCAGAGGACTTTACAGATCCAGGTGATATCATGAATGTTGTCTATGATGAGCAAGAAATTGCTAAAAGGTCGTTTCCTGCAATTCAATGGTCTAGGAAAGAAGTTACCAGCATAAGAGAGAGGTTGAGGCCAATCCTAGCCAACATTGCAGAATGGTTACATAAACATGGTTATGAAATGAAAAGTTTCAAAATAGACTCAGAAGGAGAGGAATCTGAAGCAGAAACTCACCAACAGCAAGAACTCCACAACAAAAATAAATTAGTGGCTGTTCCTACTTCTTCACGAAGAGGTCCTAGGATCAAGTTTACTGTTGGCAAGAAAGATACCCAGTCCGTCCTAGATATAGAAATCACAGAATCTAATCCATCCCACTCTAAGGGTAAAAAGTCTATTCCAGAGGAGGTAGATTTTGATGAAGAAGAAACTTCAAGTGATCAATCCGCTGAAGATGAAGATTCAAAAAAAGTAGACTCCAATGCAAAAGAGGTTTCTGAAAGCGGGCAAGAGTCTGAAGAAGGATCTGAAGGTGATTTTGTAGGTGAACCAGAATCAGAGAGACAAGAGGGTGATCAACAGGAACCCGGGCATGATCAAGAAAGAACTACTTCTCCTGAGAATGTAGTTGAGGAAATTCCCAGAACGTCATCGCCTGTGACTTCCAATGTTCCTCATACCCCTCCAAATTCAAGAACTACTCCACCTCCTGTTCCCTCGTCACCTATTCCTACCACATGCACCTGCAGTCAAGATATCCACTATCCCTGCAGCATCAACCTCGCTTGATACTCCCTTAGTGACAAGCATTCATACGGTTGATATACTGTCGAGCCCTCCATCGTCCATTCCTAGCCTATCTTCGCCAATGTATGATATCACTTCTGAAAATGAATTCAATCATTTCATGAATGAGTCAATGCATGATCAGCTCAATGTGCCAACTACAAGAGCAATGATGATAGACACTTCTCCTATTGTCACGATACCCATGGTAACTTCAGACGTGACAATAACTTTAGAAGTAGCAATGACGGCTGAATTGACAGTAAATCCAGAAGTTCACACTTCTTTTCTTCCCCCTTGGATAATATCTCAAGTGTCGAAGCGTAAAAAGAAAATGATTTCTCTGGAGGAGCTCGACCTCAAAGAGATAGTCCTTCCAAAGGCTAAAGGGAAGAAAAAGGAAAAAGTATACTTAAGGCTGAACGTTGATAAATCTGGCCACAAGTATGCAGAGATTGGCATACCACCGCATGAAGAAGGTGATGTCAATATGGAAGACTACACGGTGACAAAGGTCCAGCTTGGAAAGGTTACCAATGAAAGTGCAAAAGCCGATGCGCAAGTCACTTTGGATATCTTGGATGGAAGATTGGATAAAGTAGAGCAAGCTTGCAATATGTACAAACAGAGGATAGAGCATTATGCCACTGTTGTAAAGAGACTTGTAGGTCCTCCAAGTAATGCACAACCACTGACAGTGGTAAGTATTGAAGACCCAGCTATCAAGAAAGCTGAGAAGTTTGCCTCCAAAGGCAGAGTGTTGTATGATTTTGTTGAGAAGATCAAGAACACGGATCTCAGATTATAATTTCTGCGGACGAGAAAACTACCTTGTTGGCCAAGCTCACCACAGAGCTTGATAAAGAAAAAAGTGTACTTTCCCAAGAGCGTAGAGACATGGAGAAATGCCTGTTGTCATGGTCAGAAATGAAATAGGTAAAGCTCAGTAAGTTGGTGGAGGTTGGGGTAATTCTTGACAAAGAAAAGTTCATTGAGGTAAGAGAATCATTGAAACATAGAATTCAAGTAATTCAATCTCTTACAGAGGATCTCCACCAAGTACAGGAAGATGTCGAAGGGCATCGCACTATTCTTGAGAAAGGTATCAAAGAGTTGCCTGGTCAACTTCTTGAGGAGAATCGTATCTTCCTGCCGGCCATAGAAATATCTTAGATCTACAAGGAAGCCGTCATGAAATTGATTGACAGTTCAGAATTTTCAGAAGCCTCACTGGACGTCATTTGTGATACAAGGCTCACATTGGATAACCTGAAAACGCATCTTGACAGGTGCAAGAAGGTTCACTCATCTGCCATGAGATCGATCATGAGAATTCACACCATTGTGGATTACATCGTTGGTCTAGATGAGAAGTTCATGCAAGAGACTAGGAGGAAATATGAAGACTTCCGCACCCAAAGCAAAGAAACATGAAGCAACCCCCTATTCTCTAGTGTTAGACATTTCCGGTGCCTCCCTTTATGCATCTTGTAAATATTTCTTGACATTTTCGAATGTCTTTTTGTAAATTGTAATTACACCAAGCTCGAAGATGTAATATTTTGAAAACAAATTACACTTTGACTTTGGTCAAAGTTAGGTGAGATCTCCTAAAATCGCTCACCTAACTTTCCTTAATTTCCTCAATCAGTTTCCTAATTTTGCTCATCCCTCTTTCTATATAATGTGAGGGATTTTCATTGTAAATTCATCCTTTAGTATTTTGTAATGAAGTGCTGCCCTTTCTGAAGCAAATTTGTGAAACTTTGCGTTCATGATTTGTGAATGGAATTTGATCAATAAAGAAGAGGATTGCAAACCAAACTTTGCATCGGATTCAATACTTTTATGAATTGATCTTATTTGGTGGTGATTAGCTTGAGAAATCTGAAGGACTCTAAGTGATTTATGTAAACTTTGTGTTGCATCTATTATTTAGATTTGCATTTGTGTTTTTGTTTATATTTCGGTTGAATGATCTACAAGACTTTGTGCTTGTAATTGTTCATGCTCTTGGATACTTTTGTTGAATGATCTACAAGACTTTGTGCTTGCAATCGTTCATGCTCTTTGATAATTTGGTTGGATAATCTACAAGACTTTGCGCTTGTAATTGTTCATGCTGTTCGAGGAATTGCTGCGTCTAAGAAGACTTTGTGCTTCTAACGTGACAAACGGTACACTCTTCACAGATCCAACATTGAAAAAGCTACGGAACGACTTTGTGCCTTCGTGAGCTTTCCCTTTTACTTTATTTGTTTATTGTTAATCACTTCTGGTATCTCTATGCTTCGCTTTGGCAAGATAGAGGTATTGGTATTACTGCTAGTTGTTCATTTCAAGTTGTTAAGAATTGTGAACTTCCAACAGTGAAGCATTGTAAACATCTTCTTTTAAAAAAGAGAGAAGGATGAATGTAACACACCCCCCCACTTCACAAGTTTTGTGTACATTTTGTAATTACTTGTTTGTTTTACTATCACTTATGTTAGCAGTAAGATGGGCACCTCCCCTTTCCGAGAGGAGAGATTCATATCTCACATAGCTGTGGCTGAAGTCCAAGTTGTGTAATCTATCGAAAAACTGATTACATAATTTTCACCCAGCACAAAGTCTTGTAGATCATCCAACCAAATTATCAAAGAGCATGAACGATTACAAGCACAAAGTCTTGTAGATCATTCAACAATAGTATCCAAAGAACGTTAATAATTACAAGCGCAAAGTCTTGTAGATTATTCAACTGAAAGATATCCCATATAGGATGTGTATGCACCTACAATTCTTGAATTAAAAATAAAAAACCTAGTTCTTTCCCTTTTTCATTGGCGTACTTTGTAACATAAATAATTAGGAATTTATAGTTAATCTTCAAAAATTATTTATATGTATATATATACACCAACTGTATATATATATGTAGATTATATATATATATATTTATTTATGAAAAAGAAATGACTTAAAAATTAATTATGATTAATATTGTATATACTTATATAGGTACTATATATATATATCATTATTATGAATAATATTAGAATAATGTACTTACATTTATAATATATTTAAATATGTCTTAATACCTAATAAACATCAAATTGAAAAGAATAACATTTAGAATAAATAAAAATAGGGAATATGAATTCAAATGTTTAAAAAGTTTAAAGAAAAATTAAAAGGGCAAAGAAATTCATTTTCGACCCTTGGTCGAAAGAGGGAGGCAGCCATGGGTTAGCCATCCTTCCCTCTCAACACTTCTTCCCGCACACAAAAAACTTATAACCTGTGTTAACCAAATTTATGATGGTTTGATCTCCTCTTAGTCTGTATTAACCAGATCCCAACTTGCCAATCAAAAGAGTAAATTCAAATATATGTACATGCAGATATTTGTAAATAGGAATATGGAAACTATTATTTCAATCTGTAATAAAAGGAAAAGGAAAAGTAAAATTCTGTATTATTTTAATTTTTGTTTAACTAGAAAATTAATTTTATTTCTAAAATAAATTTAGAAAGTTGACGGATTAAGAATTAAAAATCAATTTTAAATAGTAGTTTTCTTACTTTATTCCACTTAACTTTAAAACATGAGTTTTTTTATTTATTTATGGATTCACAGTTTTTTTGGTGGTTTAGAAGAACTACAATTTAATTAGGATTTTAAGAGAACTTAAATGGAAACAATTTAGAAGAAAAAGAAAATAAGATTCTTTAGTTAATGAATTTTTTGGGTTGGAGTAATTCTAAAAAAAGAAATGATTCCTTAACGTAAGTTTGATTATTTTTCTAATTAATTATTTTTTTTTGTTTTCTAGGTTGATTTAAATATTTGAGTAATATCAATGATTAACTATTGTAGCCCTTAGTTGAGATAGTAATTAAAGTTAGGAGGCCTTAGATATTTGAGTTTTGTTCTATCTTTTATCTAGTCAAGATAATCATCATTTTGTTGAGGGTTACTCATGCCAATGGTCTTTTCTTGGGGGAGTGTCTTGGTCCATCTTGTTAACTAAATGTTGTTTTTCTGAATCTCTACCCTATATCATCATTATAGTCTTTCCAATCAATGTTATTTTAATTGTCTTGGTTAATGTGGCTCCTTAGTGATAGAGGATTGTCATATTTCTCTCTTGACTTTGAGAAGTCAATGTATAATTTAAATGTTGGAAGATTTGGGAATGCTTTAGTAGTTAATTATAGTTGTTAAGTAATTTAACCCTAGGATTTAAATAATCCTTGAGGTCCAACTAGAGTTGTGGACACAAGTTTTTATTATCACTTGCCTAAGAAAATTTGCAATCGTGTCTATGATCTCCCCATGTTAGGCTGAACACCTTGTCTATTGATGATATTATTGTTATGATTTCCAATCACAATAACATCATTGTCAATGAAGGATATAGGCCAAGGAAATGGTATTGATATTAGCTTTTTGAGTAATTTCATTACTGAGTGGTTGTGTTCAATAATCTAATAGTTGAGTAGTTTTGGGTTCTAGAATAATATCATAAGTGGAATAGGTAAACGATAAATGACAAGCTTGTAATTGGTAGGATTGTTATCTATGATGGTAAATATACTTGTGATTCCAAGGATAATTTAGTGTTAACTTTGCTAGAAGTAAAATTAGAATTCAGAATGTTAGAAAACATGGATATAACTAGCGGTAATATTAAGTGTGAAATTAGTAATACTATCTTTAGTAATTCAAATATTAAGTATAAATATTTTTTGTGTTATAATTATTATTATGGGTTCTTAATGAGGGTGGTAACTTAATTCGAGTATTAAAGATAATAATATTTTAATCATGTTAGAGTCAATACCAATAATGTAGGTAATGTAAATACAAAGAGGAATGAAAATGAATGGAGATAATCATAATAATGATATGTATGTCCCTAAAATTAATTTTATTGTGGATATTTGATATTAGCCTTTTCATTGTATGTTCCATGTTTAAGTATAATGGATAATTATTAGTGTTTATGCGTATTTAAAAAAAAATAAAATAGTTGTGTATTGTTTAGTTGTGTCTAAGTTGGGACATGAGAAAAACACATTTGTTATTGATGACCAAATTGAAACTGCATATCAACTTTTTGGTTCCAAAATCTAGGCATTTGGGAAGGTGTATGAGCTCTACTAGGGTTTTGTGGTGTTTGCGGTCACTCTTGGCCCCTCTTGTGTCATACTATGCTTATTGCGCAGGAAATTCCTCTTGTCTTGTGTGTACGACCACATTTACTGCAGTTTTTGTGTTTTAATATGCCTTCAACTAGCTCTAACCCAGCAATTCTTGTTGGTGTTAACAGTTCGATAGCTCTGCTCAATGGCTCCTCTAAACAAACGGCCCAAAAAATTTATTTTGAAAGTCTTTCATGAGGTATGCAATCTGTCTCCCCAGCTGATGTGGTTGTGCCTTTACCAGACTTTGATTCTGCTTGTCAATGGCTTGAGCAACATACCTTTGTTGGATATTTTGTTGGGAGGACTCTCCCTGAAAGTGTGCTTAAGGAATGGGTCAACAAGACCTGGGTCCATCATGGGGTCTGCCTTCATATGGTCCAAAATTTAACCAAGGGTTTTTTCTTGTTCCACTTTGCGGAGATCAATCATGTCCAAGCTATCCTAGCCCATGGTCCCTGGTATGTCAGGTCTTCTTTGTTGGTTTTCCAAGCATGGACTTGAGACTTCGCTATCTCAGATGACACTAAGTTATGGGTCCCGATCTGGATTGATTTTCCTAGTTTACCTTTGCCATGTGTGCCTTTTTTTAATCATATTGTGTCCTTTCTAGGGAGAGTCATTTGCATTGAGCCCGATAGGTTTTTTCATTCCCGATCCCAGAAATGGGTTTGTTGAAGTGGACCTTTCCAAAGATTTCAAAGACTCCATTGACATTCAAATTGGAGCTCTCTGGCATACCCAAAAGGTCACATATTTTAATCTACCCAACACATGTTATAGGTGCCAGTCCACAAACCACAAGATCAAGGACTGCCCTTTGGTAGTGCCTCGTACACCTTCTCCGCCACGAGATACTGAAAAGCCTTGTTAGGCAGATTCTTCTACTGCCAATCTTGATGAAAAGTGGACCACGGTTACAAATCAAAAAAATAAGTCCAGTGGTTTCAGGTCGGTTTCCAAGGCCTCTGAACCAACGAAGAGCATTTCAAACCCTTCTGTGTAGGGGAAGGAAGTTCCAGCAGGGGTTGATAATGTCCCATTGTAGCCTAGGCCAAAGACAACGCCTCATCCTGTTGCCGTTATGATAGCACAACCGAACATTTCTCCTTCCATGATGGGAGGTCAAAGGTGGTAACACAGTCCTTCTCCGCCTTAGAGGAAGGTGAATATGTGCAAGAAAAGCATATATTTTCTTCTCCCACTATTCAAATTGGGTCAGTTCCACTAGAGTTTTTGAAAAATCGCTTCTCTTCTTTGAATGAAGAGGAGCCGAACTTCGACAATATGGAGGAGTTTCACTCATGAATTTCCTCTCATGGAATGTTTGAGGTCTGATAGACCTCTCCAAAAAGTATTCTATTAGGGATACTTTGAGTAAATATTCTGGTATTGAAGTGCTTTGTCTCCAAGAGGTTAAAATGTTTGGTTTTTTGCTTGCTTCGGCTTGTCACTCTATTTGGCCAGCCAGTAAAATGTTTTGCACTGATCATGAAGCTGGGCATGGCGGTGTTGTCACCCTTTCTTCCCCATGGTGGCACGCTTGTGTGGTTGAGCATGGGTTTGACCCCACTCATCAACTCGTATGGATCTTTCTCAATATTGATAATCATTCCTTTGGGATTATTAATGTTTATGCTTCTAATAATGTTGTGGAATGCTCCTTGCTTTGGCGTTGGATTGTTGATTCATTTCCAGGTGCTACTTGGTTATTGTGTGGGGATTTCAATATGGTTGAGATGGCCTATGACAAATATGACACCTTGCCATTCAGATGGGCAGCTGGTGAAAGGGAGTCGTGGTTTTATATGCGCAATAAATTGGGGCTTTTTTATCCCATTATTGGCCTTCACCATTCTCATTATCTCTGGCACACTTGGTGTAATTACAAGGCTGGCCATGACAATATATTTAAGTGCCTCGATTATGCCATGATATCAGCTCAATCTTTTTTCTCTTTTGACAGTTCTTCTCTCCTAGTTAATCCGTTAGTGGATGTGACCTTGTCCGATCATTTCCCCATTTCTTTTCTCATTGAATGGGAGACAAGACAACCTTGCACGTGTAAAACTCAATTTGTTTTGAACACGTCCTTGCTTTGTCATCAACCCACATTAGCCCACATTCAAAGGTTCTAGAATTTGGAGTGTAGGCCAGCTCATCATACAAGATGGATTACTTGGTGGAATGATGCTATCACTTGCATGGCTAGATTTATGCGCATCTATGGGTGCTAGCTAACCATCTTTCGTCGGTAGTCTTATGAGGCTACCACTGTAACCTACGCTTAGTGACCGAGGCATTGGCAGACAACCCTTTTTCCCCATCATTACAAGTCAAGGTGGCAGAATTAAGGAAAAAAAAATAAGTTGCAGATAATTATGCTACCAGAGGTACTCAAATCAAAGCCAGGTTACACTAGTTAAAAATTGGCAACCATGCCTCTAAGGAGTTTTTTCTGGTCCTACATGCCAGACACTCATCTCCAGGTATTAAAAAAATTAAAGATGGAATTCAAGTGCTCTATGAGCTTCTTGACATTCTCCAGGCCTTTGTCTTGCATAATGAGCAAGTATTCACTACATAGGAATTCATGCTTGTGCAACAACAAGCCCTCCAGGATTGCCTTGTTGGTGTGCCAAATAGGCTTTCTTCAGCCCAAAGAAATTTCTATGATCAATTGTTAACAATTGATGACCTCAATGAAGCTATTCATTCCATGGCTAATGAAAAAGCCTCGGGGATTGATGGATTCCCTTGTGAATTTTACAAGGCTCTTTGGGACTATGTTGGGCATGACTTGTACAATGTTTATTTAGAAGTCTTTCATGCTAAATCTTTGGGTAACTTAATAAAAAAAAGAAATATTAAATTCATACCTAAGTTTGGTGATCTTGAGGATATTTGCAACTGGAGGCCTATCACACTTCTTAATGTCTCCTAAAAAATCATCGCCAAAGCTTTGGCTCTGAAGATCTGCCATCTTTTACCTCAGATTGTGTGCTCGAAGCAGATTGGGTTCATCAAATCTAGGTTTATTCTAGACAACATTATTGCTATTTTGGAAGACATGGAGTGGGCTAGGCACTAAAAAAAAAGATCTTTTCCTTAAAATTGATTTTTCCAAGGCCTATGACCGCATTGAATGGCCTTTTATTCTTGCTATGTTGCAAGCCTTGGGGTTTGGGCCTAATTTTATTCAGTCTATTCAAATGCTCTTTGCAGATGCCTCTACTTGTATCACCATTAATGGCCGCCAATCTCTTGCCTTTGGGATTTTTCCTTCCATTCGACAAGGATTCCCACTTGCTTCCTCTCTTTATGTGCTTGCCACTAAAGGATTTGGCTACCTCTTGGCCAACATGGTTTCTTAGCAGCATGTCAAAGACATTTTGCTGCCCAACTCTTAGGCCCAGCTGGTTAATGGCCATTTTGCTGATGACTCTTTCCTCACTCTCTTGGAGGAAGAAGACAATATCAAGGTGACCCTGGAATGTCTTAATACATTCTACCTTGTTTCCAGTTCTGCCATTCAGTGGCACAAAAATTTGTGTCACCGATAGTCTATATTGCCCACTCCTATTTGGCTTCAGCAGTACGGTTGGAAGTGGATTGGGCCAGTAGAAATCTTTCGGTTCTTGGGCATTCCCTTTGCTTTCCAGGCCTCTCCAATCGAGTTGTGGCAAGCTATTCTTTCTAGAGTTGAACAAAAGCTTGCATACTGGATTACTAAGCCCCTCTCTCTGACAAGGAAATTCCAGGTGTGCTCCAATATTCTTGCGGCTGCCCATGTTTATTATTCTTCTTGTTGGGCCCCTTCAAAAGCAGCTTATAGCAAGCTCGAAAAGTTGCTTTGGGACTTTCTTTGGGCTTCTTCCAAGACGCACAAATGGTTTCACCATGCCACTTGGGATTTTTGTTGCCTTTCCAGAGATTCTGGAGGACTTGGGCTACTCTCCACTTAACAACAAGGGGCTGCCTTGTGTGTAAAATGGATAATTCATGCCCTTACTGGAGATGAGGCCTAGAAAATTCTCCTCGGGCATTGTATTCAGTCAGGATTTCATATTCATAGACCCGCCTAGAAGGGGATTGGCTTTCAAACCCTTCTAGTCATTAAGGAACTGATTTAAATTGTAGGGAATTTTGTGGCTAAGAGCATTTGGAGAGCCTGGGAGGCTGTTAAGCCTTGGCTCTGCTGGGCTAGCTCTGGTTTCTGTGATGGGATTTCTCTCAATCAATAGAATGTTTGGTGGTCGCCTTTGTTTGCTAACAATGGACAACCTCTAGCTAAGTGGCCTTGGCTTAAGGCGCTCAGATTCCACAAGAAAGGAATTCAAACTTTACAAGTGTTTCACAGACCCACAATGTGCATCATGTTGTGGGAAGATTTTTGTGCCCTCTACAGGCTTCAAAACTAGGACCGTGCTACTTATGATGGTCTGGTGAATGTTATTCCTACATAAATGCTTCACAAGGTGGGAATTCATGGGTCCAAGCCCTGGTGGAAGGATTGGAAGTGGTACCCAGACACCCCTTTCAAAAATTACAAGCCTAGGCTTGGTTATAGGTGGCTTTCACTGCATTTTCCTATGATTAAAATTCTAAACTAGAGGTGGCTTCTTCAATCCCCAGCTCATTTCTGGAAAAAAAGATTCTGTCACTTGGTCTGCAAGTGTTGAGCCGAAACTTGTCCACTTTTCTTGGTGTATTCTTTTCCAAGGCTTGTTTGTGGGTTCTTGGCTTGTTCACCTGGGGGTCTAGGACCCTTGTTTCCCTTTTTGTGGGCAAGCTGAGACTTTTAAGCATCTCTTCTAGTTTTATACTAGAGCCCAATAGTTTTTGACTTGGATTCATGACTTCTTTCAGCCCTTGAGATCGAAGCCTTTTTCTTGGCATATGATTCTTCTGGGAGACTCGCCCAGACTTCTTGCTAAGTATACCCAGCTTTGACACACTTTTAGGGTGGAAATCCTCTTCACTATCTAGAAAGACAGAAATGCTTGCATATTTGCTCAAACTCAAATGGATAAAAATGTTTTGTTGTATTCTAAAGCTATTAGTTGTTCTAATGTGCTCTTACAGATTTAGGTGCAGGGGAATAAAGTTTCACTTGAGGTGGCTCACTTGCATGTGCTTTTGGATCACTGGGGCAATGCCCCATGTACTATTGCTCAGGTGCTCGCTTCACCCACCTCCTCTTGCGACTGATCGCCTTCTCAAGGCCAGCAGTGGAGTGGCTCTGCATGCCCCCACTCTCAGCCTCCTCTTTGGTGTGGTTCTCACCCTCCTCAGCGGACCTGCTCTCCTCCTTTGCGGGCTGGCCAGGGGTGGCCCTCTAGAGGAGCTGTGGGGAGCAGCGGTGGTAGTTCCGGGTGGTCCTCTGATGACACTCCTGCTTTTGGCTCGAGTTGGCCAGACTCTGGTAAATTTTTTTTGTGGCTTGCACTTGCAATCTTGCCTTGACATGAGGAAGATAAAGAAAAATAAAAAGAAGATGATGATGGTTGGGGTCCTCCTCCTGAGGTGACTCCAGACCCCGCTGATGTATGGGGAAAGAAAATGGATGATAGAGACCCTCCTAGCTTTGTTGGCACTACTTTGGCTGCTTAATGGTCTGTTTTATGTTTGTTATCATAGACTTCTGGGCTATGCCCATGTGACTCTCTGGGTGTGCCTTCTTACCACCCACTTTTTTTGTGAATATGTATTTTAAACTTTAAATTAATATAGATTAGTTCCTATTCATAAAAAAAAATGCATATCAAAAAGAATTAATATCATATTTTGGGAAAAGATGTTTGGTGATATTTGGTGATATTGAGCAAACTGACTGCATATGAGGATAAATACTCTCATATTTATTGGGAATAGTTCACATGGAAAGACGTGTTATCAATAGTTACATCAAAATAATGAAACA